>CM072513.1:44206576-44481576 GCA_036898135.1 Oncomelania hupensis
GAGATTATAGAGGAGGAAAAGAGTAGTTATAAGATGGGAGGGGGATAAGGGGGGAAGGGAAGGAAGAGAAAAGGGGAAGTGATAATAGGGGTGGATGGAGGGTAATAATAATATAAAATAGAGAAGAGGGTAGAATGTGTGAATTAGGGAGATGCTGTCGTAGAGTAGTTGATAAGCTGCGAATGGCGAATCCGACACGCCGCGTGCGTCCTGTGTAGACAAGGTTGGCAACCTCTCCTTTCCGCAGGCAAATCAAGTCGGCCCCCGTGTCCCTCACAGCCGCCAGCGGAACACCTTCCACTACCACTTGGCTCTGGAACCGAGGATCTCCCCTCTTGCCTGCCTCCTTCAAGATGCGCAAAGCTCCCCCACTTCGCTCGCCGCGTTTCGGACAATCCCGCTTCAAATGCCCCTTCTGCCCGCAGCTGTAACATTCCCGCTTGTCCGGCGAGTTGGGTCGTGGTCCCGCTGGCTTGCGACCCTCGCTCTTATCCCTGGGTGTAAAGGGTTGACGTGGTGGAAAACGTAGGTTGGTCCCGGCTCTGGCGTCGACGTACTGCTGCGCTAACGTCGCGGCCTCCTCCACCGTTGCCGGGTTGCGCTCGCGCACGAACGTGACCAGCTCTGGCGTCAAACCGTTGACCATCTGCTCCATCAGCACTAAGTCCAGTAAGTCCGCATACGTGGCCTTCTTGTTCGCTAGTCCCATCCAGCGCTCCAGGAACAACTCTGACTTCCGCAGATACTGTTTGAAAGTCTCTGGTGGCTCCCTTCGTAGCTGGCGAAACTTCTTCCGATACGTCTCGGCCGTCAGGTTGAAACGCACCAACAACGCTGCCTTCAGGATCTCATAGTCGGCAGAGTCGTCCTCGTTCAAGCCAACGTAAACTTCCCTCGCCTTCCCCCTCAACAAGGTCCCCAAGCGAATAGCCCACGTGTCATTGTTCCAGTCTTGAGCCTTGGCGAATCGCTCAAACTGACACAAGTAGGTCTCTAGGTCGTCCTTGTCCTCGAAGAACGGTAACCTGAGCTTGACCGTCTCGAACTCGGGTTGACGATTCCTGCGGTTCCCGGCGCCCTGCGACGTCAGCTGCGCCATCGCTAGCTCGTGTGCCATCTCTCTCTCCCTCTCTCTCTCTCTCCGGTCTGCATCTTCCCGGCTCGCCCGCTCTCTCCGGTTTGCTTCCTCCTCCCTAGCCGCTTGGTCTATCGCGTAGTCTAACGCTGCCTGACCCTTCAGTCCTTCGCGCTTGGCGAGTCTCAAGATCCGCTCCATCGGCGTCTCGTCCGGGAACAGTCCTGTCCTCGGCGTCGGTGCCGCCTCGATCTTGTAGACTGAACGGTAAGGATTGGTCTCAAACCTCTTCAGTCTCGTTGCATCGCTCAGTCGATCCTGGTCTCCGCAGAAGTCGGTGCCTGCTGACATCCCGCCAGTCGCGCCAAATCCCGTCACAAAAGGATCACTCACTGTGTCTCTGGCTTCGAACGTCGTCAACTCCTCGTCCACTGACCCACGACGCGATGACCTGACCGGCGATCTCCGTCGCTCGTCCGCAGAAGGTAGATCGGTGACTCCCGTATCAGCTGCTGCCGCCGTGCGCTCGTCCATCGTGACACCCACGCGAGAACGCGTACGAGCCGCGATCGGTGACAGTCCTTCAGTCTCCTCGATCGATGCCATCCTGCTTAAGAAAAGCAACAACAGCCAACAACAACAACAAGTCAAAGTCCCTACGTACCCTAACCTTACCTAGCCTAGCCTTAGATACTAACCTACCTATCTAAGCTATCTTCCTTACCTATCACCCGCCCCCACGGGCTCGGCTCCGCGCGCCGGGGGTGGACCCCATGCCTCTCTCTGGCTGGGTGACCAAGTTGCCTACCCCTTTTTCTTCTCTTTTGTCTTGTTTCTGTCTTATTGGTCCTTTCACCTATATTCTCTTCACCCTTAAATTCTCCCAGTATACTATGCAGTTTTGACTTCCTTTCTTCTGCCTTGCCGGACTTTCCCTGTCTTCTTTTTCCCCATCATTCCTTCTTTTTCTACCCTTCCTTTTCTCTGTGGCCTTCTCTTGGCCCCCTGCGTTTGCCGTGCAGGGCAACCCGTGTCGGGGGAGAATGGGATCCTGGAGGTTGAGGTCCCTGAGGGACTGCGGTCCCTCACACTAACACACCTCTTTGGCCCGGACTTCTCCTAGACGGGAGGCTGGCGTGGCCCGCGTCAGTCAAGCGGCTGGTCGTGTATTGCCCTAGCTCTGCTAGAAGGCTGCGGCTCATGGGTCAAACTTGAACAAAACCGTAGTGGCAGTGCGGGATTGTCTGGGTGTATATCCCCCCTGTAGCCCTGGTGCGCTCCCTTGCTGGATTTTCCGCTTGGACGCATCCCCTTGTTGGACTCCGTGGTGGGTGGGGAGCAGGGGGGATGAATTCATAAATTAATAACATGGCTTCAACTAATAAACGACGACTGCGTGATGACGGACCGGACTCGGACACGGACAGCGACATGGACACGAGACAGAAAGCTTGTGCATCGGGGGTAGAAGGGGCCTGGCCTCGTTTTTTGGTTGTAGAGGGGGCGGATCCGGCTATGCCACTAGGCAAGCTGTCTCCGTTCGCCATACAGAAGGGTTTTCAATCCGTTTGCACAATCGGGTTCAAAGATGTGAAAAAACTGAGATCTGGGGCCTACCTGGTGGAGTGCTCAACCAAAAGGGCATCGGATTGTCTGCTGAAGAGGGATTCGACTGTCTTTGTTGATAGACAAATCAAAGTTTCTGTGCATGGACGGTTGAATTCCTCCAAGGGAGTCATCCGATGTCAGGATTTGATCGACATGTCAGAATTGGAAATCCGTGGTGAGCTCTCCAGCCAGGGGGTCACAGCAGTCCAGCGGGTCTTCGTCACCAAGGGATCCCAACGTATCCCCACCAACACACTTTTTGTGACCTTCGCTATGGCCAAATTGCCGGAGTCACTCAAGGTGGGGTACCTTAGGGTGAAGGTGACGCCGTTTGTACCATCACCGTTGCGATGCTACCGGTGCCAAAGATTTGGTCACGGTAGCAAGAACTGTAAAAGCAAGGAAATATGTCGTGATTGTGGTAAAGAGAAACACGAAAACGAATGCAAAAATCCGATTTGCTGTGTGAATTGCGCCGGGAATCATTCGTCCAGCTCCAAAGACTGTCCTCAGTGGCAGTTGGAGCTGGAAATCCAAAAGGTGCGGGCCACTGAGAGTTGCTCCTTTGGCGACGCAAGGAAAAAAGTTCTCCAAAGTAGGCCAGTTCTGAAAGAGAGGTCCTTTGCGTCTGTGGTGGGTTCCACATCTCATGTGGAAGCTAGCACACACCCGCAATTGGACACTGCCATGAGTAAAATAACACAGATCTTGGACACGTTGTGCAAACGGATGGATGCTTTAGAAAAGATGCTAGCGTTGTTTGCCCAGAAGGGGGTTTCTCCAGCCCCACCGATTCCACTGGAGAACGTGCCGACGGGGGCACGTCCCCAACCGTCACCCACAACAC
Source organism: Oncomelania hupensis (assembly GCA_036898135.1). NCBI lineage: Eukaryota > Metazoa > Mollusca > Gastropoda > Littorinimorpha > Pomatiopsidae > Oncomelania > Oncomelania hupensis. Next base: position 44,210,107 of record CM072513.1, read on the forward strand.
GCAGACGGCCGTGACAAAAGCCGTCACTCCTGCCACGAAGGAGGCTAGGCCTCATGCCACCGCACCAGCAACGACCGGTTTTAGCGACCGGGTAGTTGCTGGGGCGACTAAAATCCTAGTTACCCAGCAGAAGAGCGTCAGAGGAGGAGAGGGAAAGATTGGCAGGGGTGAAGGGGAGAGGGAAGATATAAAATCTGGTGCTGGGGAGAGGGGGAGGAAGTCCGCTGGCAGCTCGGGTTCCGGGTCTTTGACAAAGAATCAAAGGCCCGGACCCCTTTCTTCCAAGCCCCATCAGCCTCTCGAAACAGAGAACCGTTTCGGGGGGTTGATGGAACATGAAGAGATGGACGAGGGTCCAAAAGATACAGAGACATAATTGTGCTCTCGGAGATGAAACTTTTAGCATTCTTTTACTTAATTTTTATGTCCATTTTACAATGGAACATCCGAGGGATAAGGCCAAATTATGAGGAGCTATGCTGTCTGCTGACAGAGCATCGACCTGAAGTATTGGCCCTTCAGGAAACTCTCCTGTCAGAAAAACATCCTATAGATATTACTGGTTATTCCTCTCTAGATTGTTTATCTTCTAGAGGCGTTTCACTCTTTATCCATAGAAATGTCCCATTTAATCCAATTTTACTTAATACAAGTTTACCAGCAGTTGCAGCTAGAGTATCTCTTTTTAAATCCCTCACAGTTTGTTCTCTATATTTGACACCATCAATAAATGTAACTAAAAGTGAACTTGAGAATTTGGTTCAACAGTTACCTACCCCTTTTTTGTTGTTGGGAGATTTTAATGGACGCTCTCCCCTGTGGGGTAGTGATCGTACCGATTCTCAGGGTAAAATAATTGAAGACATTTTAGACTCGTTAAACCTAGTGACTTTGAACGAGGGAGCTCCAACTTTTTCCTGTTCTAGAACTGCTTCTTTGTCCCACATTGATATATCGATCTGTGATCCCCTCGTTACTTTTGGATTTTAAATGGACAGTTTTAGAAGATCTCCATGGCAGCGACCATTTCCCGGTTTTATTAAAACATGATTCAGATAACCTTGAGCAAACTCATGGCAGGTGGAAACTGAAACAAGCTAACTGGAGTCTGTTTTCTAACCTGTCTGAGGCCCAGCTACGTGCTAAGAACCAGGAATTTTCGAACGCCATAGATCCAATACAGCTTTATACTGACATAGTTATAAACAGTGCCAAGGAGTCCATTCCGCAAACGTCGTCAAACCCTCACACACTTAAAAAACCCTGGTTTGACGATGAATGTCGAAAACTTCAGCAAGCTCGTAAAAAAGCTTTAAGAACTATGTTTTTACACCCAAGCACTGAAAATAAACAAAACCACCAACGTTTGCGAGCGCACTGCCGACAGCTCTTCAAACGAAAGAGAAGAGAATCGTGGAGAGATTTCTGCTCCACGCTTAACTCGAAAGCGAAACTGTCGAAGGTGTGGAAAGTAGTCCGCAAACTTAAAAATAAAAGTAACAAACAGGTGAGCCCATGCCTTACTGTGCAGGGTGACATAATCGGAGATAAAAAATTAGTAGCTGATCTTTTGGCTTCTTCTTTTGCTGCAAATTCTTCTTCTGAACATTATTCTGTCCCTTTTCAAACAGTTAAAACCCGTAAAGAAAAACAACAGTTAAATTTTACCTCCGATAATTCTGAAGATTACAACATTCCATTTTCATTAGTCGAGCTTGATGATGCAATTAACAAAAGTGCAGATTCAGCAGTTGGACCGGATGATGTGCATTATCAATTTCTCAGACATTTAACAAGGTACCCACGGTCTCAACTGCTGGACATCTTCAATCAGCTCTGGATCACTGGCACCTTTCCTCCCTCCTGGAGAAAGGCCATTATTGTACCCATCCCTAAACCTGGCAAAGACCATACTAACCCGACAAACTATAGACCAATAGCCTTAACATCTTGCTTATGCAAGACGTTAGAAAGAATGGTCTATTCTCGCTTACTGTGGTATCTAGAAACAAATAATATTTTATCCAACACTCAGTGTGGCTTTCGAAGTGGTCGAAGTACTGTTGATCACCTGGTGCGACTGGAAACTTTTATCCGTAACGCGTTCGTCCAGGGTGAACATGTCGTTGCCATCATGTTTGATTTGGAAAAAGCTTATGATACCACATGGAAATATGGCATTCTTTCAGATTTACAAGAAATGGGTTTGAAGGGACATTTACCTCTGTTTATATCCAATTTTCTAACAGACAGAATTTTTCAGGTTAAGGTTGGGGGATCTTTGTCAGATACGAGAGAACAGGAGATGGGAGTGCCTCAGGGTAGCATCTTGTCTCCCTTGCTGTTTAATATTAAAATAAATAACATTGTTCGTTCCGTTAAACGGGGAATTGACAATTCTTTATTTGTCGACGATTTTGCATTGGTAGCCAAAGGTAAAACTTTGGCATCTGCAGAACGTCAGCTACAGTTATGTGTCAAGGCCGTTGAAGACTGGGTTTTACAAAATGGTTTTAAATTTTCTGAAGCAAAAACTGAATGTATTCACTTTTCCCAGCACCGGGGAATTATTCAAGACCCTACTATTCTCCTCAATAAAACTCCAATAAAGGCGGTCAAACAAGTCAAATTTTTGGGTGTTATTTTTGATCAAAAGCTATCTTTCATTCCTCATCTGAAAATTTTGAAAACTAAATGTCAACAGGCCTGCAATTTGCTCAAGGTTATCAGCGGTACAGACTGGGGTGCTGACAAGAAAACTTTATTGCTGTTATATCGTTCTTTAATTAGATCCAAGTTAGACTATGGTTGCATTGTCTATGGTTCTGCTAGAAAATCTTATCTTAAGATGCTAGATCCAGTTGCCCATCAGGCACTACGCATTGCTTTGGGTGCGTTTCGCACTTCCCCTTGTGAAAGCCTTTACGTGGAAGCTAACGAACCCCCGCTGGAGCTGAGACGTACAAAAATTGTCAATGAATTACTATTTAAAATTAAAAACTGATCCTATGAACCCTGCTTATGACTGTGTTTTCAACCCAGATTTTGTTCAGAAATTTGAAGCCAAACCTAACGCAATTCCTCCGTTTGGCATCAGAATGCAAGCTCATCTGGAAAAAGCAGGCATTGATGTTGCTTCCATCAACGACGATGAGCTTCGGACTGAAGCTCCCCCATGGAAATTATGTATCCCAAACATTAATTGGCAGTTGTCCGCTTTCCTTAAAAATAATACATCCGAAACCGTATATAACCAACTTTATTTAGAGCAGTGTGCTTTATACCCAGGATATGAACAACTTTTTACAGACGGGTCAAAGAAAGGAGATTCAGTTGCTGCTGCGTCTGTCTCCGGGAGACACTTAGACCAGCCTTTGCAACAGCGTTTACCTGATTTTTGTTCTGTTTATACAGCTGAGCTCAAGGCAATTCATTTAGCTCTGAAACAAGTTTATCAATCCAAAAGAACCTCATTTTTAATCATGTCTGATTCATTGTCAGCACTTCAGGCTCTTTCCACGAGAAAGATATCACACCCTTTTCTGGCAGAGATCCATGACCTCCATACACAACTTATTTCTGAGGGTAAAAAGATAGTTTTTATGTGGGTCCCTGGTCACATGGGCATCCGCGGCAATATTGCAGTAGACAGGGCGGCTAAAGATGCTCTGCATCTCGATTTCCCTCCAGAGATTTTTCAGTTTGTGCCCTACTCTGACCTACGTTGTATGACTGGTTCTTATTGTAAACGACTGTGGCAGACTGACTGGTCTAACCATGTCAACAACAAATTATTTCAAATTCTTCCCGATTTGTCCACTTCTTTGCCTAACTTTGCATCCACTCGCAAAGAAGAAACAGTGTTATCTCGCCTTCATATTGGGCATACTTATGTCACCCACAGTTTCCTTTTAAAAGGAGAAGAACCACCATGGTGCTTTGCATGTGATCAATCCTTTTCCGTTCGACATTTCATGTCTGAGTGTGCTGATTTGATTGAGGAAAGGGAAACATATTTTGGTTCCATACCTTTCAAAGAGATTTTTAAAGTATGTAATGGTCAACATCTGTTTCAATTTTTACATGATGTTGGTTTGTTCTATCGCATATAAATTGTATCGACATGTTTGGTTTAGTTTGGATTTTATTAAGACTGAATTTAGTGATTTGATTGAAGAAAGAGAATATATTTTTAATACATCAGTTTTAAAGAAGTCTCTTAAAGAGGTGTCATGTGAAAGTTCGTTTGTGTATTTAAGAATAACAGGCTTGTTTTTTAAGACTTGAATCATTTTATAATATTTTAAGATAACGTCTCTCTGGTCCTGATTTGGCTCGGAAGAGTCCGCTGGACCTAAAGCAATAACCTTGTATTGTATTGTATTGTATTGTACCTATCACCCACCTCCTCCCACTCAAACAGTGGAAACTGGCCTGCAAGGTAGCGAACCGGTTGGAGAGTGCAATGGCCCCTTCCCTCACGTGTGGTCGAACCCAGGCCGGCTGTGAGCCTCCGCTGAACAGCGACCTGACTCCCTCCAACCACCCGCTGGGGTGCACACTCTCACCGACTCACGCCTCACACACTCGGACACCACAAGACAATCACAAGACAACTTCACGTCTGGGCACACTCACACATACCCTGCATCTCCACCATATGTCACCGCCACGACTCTCCCTGGGCAGACGCCACAAACAAACAACTTCCGCACGCAGACAACCCAGAAAGAATGACGATTTCCCGCAGACGTGAAGGGATGAAAAACACAACGATTATATATACAACTTTCAAGCTATTTATTCATTCATACCACACACTCATACACATACAACATTTACACATGAAACGAAGAAATGGTAATGAAACAATCAATGGGTCAATGGAACGATGCAATGGTTCGTGGGTGATCGGGGGTCGCTAATCGACCAACGTCCTCAAATCGAACGTGCACAGCCAAAGTCCGAGGCACGTGTTCACAAACAGACAGGGGGGGTGTGAAGGAGAGGGACAACACAAAACGGGCCCACCTGGCGAAATGCAGTCTCTCGTAAAGTCTCCTCCAACGTGCTCGCCCCCTTCCGTTGACGTCCAAACGAAGGAGCGTTGCCACCCGTGGTCGCCACTGACGATGATGTTGAAGTGATGATGATGGCGCTGATAACAGGGGACGCGTGGACAATAACAGATGGCGATGCTGATGATGTTTGGTCCACTTGACCAAGTGTCGTCGTCGTTGCTGCCTTACGTTTTCCAGCGACGAACTGGCGGATTGACGAACGTTGAGCTGCGAACTTCGAACTCGAATTCAATCCTCAACGACAATCCTCGACGAACCTGTAACATGCTTGTCGCATCGTAAATGTCATGTTCTCGATTCTGTCCCCCTCCCTCCATCACACTTACCCCCCCCCCCCCACTCTCACTAGCTACTCCACTAAACTTCTGCCACTTGAGGGGTCCAACTGCAGTCTATTTTCCCCGTCCTTGACTCTCTCGCTTTCTACTGTTATCGTCACTTGAAACAATTACATACCATTCAATTCAATGAAATCATGAATGTATGGAATGGACGACGCTGCAAATGAACACATGTAAACATCACCACATTATTCATATCAAGCATCCCCAACGACAACAACAGCAACCACTTCCATCCTACCTTCATCACACTCCACCCCCTTTCTTCTCCCTCATTCTCCCTTCTTCAGTCGCACTCTTCCTTCCTTCTGCCTCTCCTCAGTGCAACCATTCTCATCCTTCCTTCTGTCTCACACACAGCTATCATTCAACACCCCAACAGCCGGCCCTTGGTTATTGGCACAGTAAGGAAAAACCACCATCCACTCACCCAACGGTTCGCATGTAATTGCACCCCGTAGCCCTTCTCCACTGCCCTCCTACGAAAGTACATCCAATTAGGGTAATCCGGTAGTGTGTAGTTCCCGTAGTAGACAATACCTCGATACTACCTACCACACTACCACAGACTTGCTTTTCTACAGCTGCACTCCAACTGAGCGTATCACTTCAGAAATTGGCAATCTTTAAACTAGTATCCTTCTCGGAACCAGATATTATTATTCGTTAATACCCGTCCCACCCTAATTCCAGAACACAGCAAAAACCACAGAGCACTAGACAAACACCGTCTACACTGTACTGCTGACAAACACGTTCTGCCGATAGTGAGCAAATTCCTAACCTGGCCTAACCGGCGTATGCTGTTTACCATGCTTTGCACGCTCCCGAGACAACAATAATCACGAATACGGCAACACGCAGTACCACCCCCGCCCCTATACTCTTCACACACAGACTACATGGCTTTCTTCACGGGCTGCCCTGTGACAGAATCAAACGAGCCAGGTTTTGAATCTCTCACGAGCACTGATCTTCACTGCGACAGAACTGGTTCGGCAAATTTTGGTGCCTCTACCGGAAACTTCGATGTCACGTGTCTCTACTGTGACTGCACATTGCGGCATTAAACCAAGTCTTTGGAAAAACGTCACGTGGTGCATTACCACAGGCCAACGAGTTCGATTTTTTTTCCCAATGTTGTTTTTATTTATTTTCGGACTGTGAAACAAGTATCTGTATTTTCTGTAGCGCATGCCGAGTTTTTCAAATTTCCTGAAAAAATACGGAAATTCCGTACGGGTATGCATGCCAGCATATATGAAAGATCTATAGAGGTGCCAACCTCCTAATCTTCTTGTCAGTATTTCCGGACCCGTTTGTCAGTTTTATTTAACACTTGTCAGTATTTTTTTTCTCGCAAAACCCAGCCTACGACATTATAATGACAGGATAACCTCTGAAATAGCATGCTATTTTTAGTCCTTTAAAATCACCATGAAAATCAGCTTGTTGAACTTGTTTTACTTTAAAATCACCATGAAAATCAGCTTGTTGAACACTAGTCACAACACTTGTTTTACTTAAAATGAATGATACTGATAGTCTTTCCAATAAAAGCAATGTCAGCAACAAAACAGTTCTATTGTTTCAAGGACTTAGTAGTTGCCTTTTTCAGAGTGTTGGAGAGAGTTTTGTTTTGTAGCAGTCAGTATTTGAATTTCTTGATTTCAACTGCAGCATTGCATTCAATGTCTTACTTCCCATAGTCCCTCTAAAGTCGGTTTTATTTTTTCTAACAAGAGAAAAGACCCTTTCACATGAACAGTTGGACACAGGGATCAGGAGAATCCTCAGTATGATCTTGGACAGTAAGTAAGCTTTGTGTCTAGCAGATGCAACATGCCTGGAAACATCGTCAAAACCACCATGACTTATAAAAAAATCGAAGCCACAGGCAGTACAGCGTGCGTACTTCGTTGACAGTTTCGACGCAATGATGCATGGATGTGCTTCTGTGTATGAATGCAGAAAATCTTGGCAGATGTTTAGTTGCAGGCTTTGTTTTCTTTGAAGAGGAATCGGCTTCGTCATCAGACTTAGCAGCTTTTCTTTTTCTGGGTCTACCATGTCCTGCCTTGGCCTTGGAATGAGGTTGACCAAATTGGTATAGTATGTGTCTCATTGATATCTATCATGCCTCAAAGAATCGTAAGTTCAATATTAATAACCTAGAAAAAAAAGTGAAATTTTGTAAAAAATTATCCTTCTTTGTCTAACATTTGTTGACCCTGTTACCTTGACGTTGAAGTGAAGTCATTCATTCACTGATCATTTATGAAGTCTCATGAGTATACACCATCTTACTAAGTTCGATTGTGATAACTGTAATACATTCTGAGATATTAATCCATTTGCCAGTTTGCACAGACAGACGGTGGACTGACATTTTACAAATGTAATTTTTTGGACTATTTAGGACATCTCGTACAGATTTGCAACAATCTGGATTTTTTTTAAAGGGGGGGGGGGGGGGGGGGGTGGAGGGGGGAAGGGGGAGGTGTGTGTGTGGAATATATATACTCATATTGCCATGCATGTGAGTAAACAAATTATTTTTTTTTTCATTTTCAGGATAAATATTGCAAGTTCTATAAGTCATATGAGCTTTGCCCTTCTAGTTTTGTCTTTCGTGTGCAAGTGCATTACCTGTAATTTGGACAGATTGTTCAAACACTGTTTATATAGACAAAAAGCTTGTGTAAAACACAAGTGATAAAGAGATGGGACATCTTGGATAAAATCCTTATTAGGATTAACCAACCTACTTATTGACGTTTTAAATAAAACAAATTTATTTACCTTTTCATTTTCTCTTCTGTCAGCTTTTCTCTAACGCTGATACTTCTCTCTCGACCTAAATAATTAAAAAATATAAATGCATAAATATATATACTTTATACTTCTTATTCAATTATTTACTCAGATCTTGACTCTACATTGTCTACAACACAAAACTGAACATCGAATACAGTATAATTCTGTATCATTTCTGTATGTTACATGTTATATTGCGTGTATCTGTGTGTTATGAGAAGGATATCCCAAAACTCACTTTCCAGCTCCTTCTCTCTCAATTCAAGCTGTCGTATCTTCCTTTTATACTCTTCCTCTAGGAGTTTCACTTTCATGACTCCTTCCTCCACCCCTCTTCTGTTGTTGTTGCTGTTGTTGTAGTCACCTCCTGTGCAAGCTCCAGCACTGTCCCCACTGCTAACAGCCTCGCTGGAGTCAGAGAAGTGAGTATGTGGCTCAGAGAAAGGCTTGATGTGCTGGAAGCGACGGACCACAATCGGGTCCATCAGTATCTCATCTATGCTGGGACGTTGAGAAACCTGTAAGGGGATACAAGGTAATTTATAACAATATGTAAACAATTTACAACTATGTACACAAATCACCATTATTATATATAGATTATCTAAGGCAGTCACAATATAAATGTATCCAAGTTCTTACAGTTTTCAAGAAGTTGCAAAACAACAACAGTAACAACAAAATGTAACATACACAATACAATACTACTGCACTTTTTGCACCACAAGGTGAGACTTTGTGCCGACTCATGCCCAAGTGGTTTATTTAACGATGCGGCTTTTAAAAAAAGATATTTTACCGATTCTGTTATCATCTGTGGTGGATAGGGCAGGATAGGATAGGCTGTCAATTTCTGGTCATAAGTCGTTTGAGTAAAGTTTTCGAATCTTCTTTTACGTGCAAAAACAAAAACTTTGTGAACTTGTAATTTACGACTAAATCTTGTGGTGAGCGATTTTGTTCACTGGTTTATCGTTCACCTCACACTAATACAAGGGGTCCTCGAGTTACAACGTTGATCCGTTTGTTGGAAGCGTCGTAACCCGATTTCATCTTAAGTCGGAACGTAAGTCGGAACATAAAGAAAAATACCTGTACTGTACGTACAGTGCTATATACTGTACTGTAACTGTTAATGACATAAAAAAAGTATTAAAAAGAAGAGAAAACAATTCCTTACCATATGAATTAAAGTAAATATTAATAAAACAAGAGAACAATTCCTTACCACATGAATTAAAGTAAATATATATTGTTCTTCTTTTTTTAAAAATTAATATTTACTTTAACCAAGGGCAAAAAATGATTAAACACGTGAGAGAGATAAACCAAAATGGCGTATGTACAGTGACTGGGTGTATGAAGCGACGCCAGCTTAGGAAGCGTCTTCCCCGCCTGTTACACTTGTTTGATGTTGTTGTATTTCTATCAGTAGTTGATTCAGCCCCAATGCTGAAGTCCTGATAAGGTGTAACTCGGATTCGTTTATCCACGCAACCCGTTCAATCAGCCACAAGGCACAGAGTCGTCGTATGAAGTTTTCAAACTTTATTCAGCGTTCATCAACAGCTGCATACAATAACCTTTTCACTCTCCTTCCTTCACACAGAGCATCGAAAATATAGTTTTTCTCTACTCCAGAACACGGTGGAACGATGGAGTATGACGCAATTATAACCAATCACAAATAAATTCGTCATCACTGTCTTACGTCATACAACATTCTTTTCAGTCCAAGAATTTTCTCAGCTGTCTACATTTATCGCGAGGTTTCGATCGACAGTAAACAAGCAAATCTAGAGAATTCTCCAATAATATCGACTAACGAAAATTATCAACGTTATACAAAGCTTCTCCTAACAACAATGCAAACTCAAACCAAAGGTAAATACACTCTATTATTGAATACTTTGCAAAGCGAAACGATTAGATCTATCGTGCACGTTTCAGACATACTATCCTTCGCGTTTCAACGTAACACCGCCCTATAACCACAACAAAGCATATTCTTCCCCCGCTCGCCAGAAACTAGCTCCCGTTTGTTTACGTCGCTTACAACCCTAAACCGCATAAAACGGAACGACGCGTAATATTATTTATTATATTTTTATGGGAAGGAGCGTCGTAACCACGAAACAACATAAGTCGAGACAGGTGTAACCCGAGGACTTCCTGTATGCCTACCCTCAATTTGAACTTTCAGTATTAGCTTTTTCAAATTTCAGTATTACTATTACGATTTCCGTATTTACTTTTATCCTTTTTGAGATTATGCGAAGAATCCAGTGATAGATTGATTTTCTGCCACAATCTTCTTTTTTCTCTCCAAAGCCTCGTAATTCTTGATATGCTGTAGGCCTTCCACATGCCGCTTGATGTTGTTCATACTACCACCAGAAATGCACATGGTTTGCATAAATCGTACTTTTGAGTCAGTGCTGCCGCGAATAACGAACAGACACTTTTCAGAATAAGAGGCAATATCTGTCTGCCCCTTGCGCCGTTTATTTGAAGATTCAGATTCACAATCACTTTGCTTAGCCATTTGTTTGTACATTATGTTTTGAATTCTATTTCACGATCACCGATCTTCACTGCGACTGAGCAAAAACTGGTTCAGCTAACTTCGGTGCCTCTACCGGAAACTTTGATGCCACGTGTCTCTACTGCGACTGCGCATTGCGGCATTAAACCGAGTTCGGCTGTCTTCGGAAAAACGTCACGTGGTGCATTACCACAGACCAACGAGTTCGATTTTTTTCCCAATGTTGTTTTTATTTATTTCCGGACTGTGAAACAAGTATCCATATTTTCCATAGCGCTTGCAGAGTTTTTCAACTTTCCGGAAAAAATATGGAAATTCCGTACAGGTAGGCATGCCTGTAATACAGTGCCACACATCAATAGACAGTCGAAGGGAGTTGGGTCTTGCATGGCTAGAATAAAATCAAACCGTCAACGGATTCAGAAAAGCAGAAATCATCGAGCCAGCAGACGACAGGGAAGCGAGCGCGAGAACACCGGAAGCACAAACTTCTGATTCAGATTCCTTCGCCCACAACATGGCCGGCCATCATATGGCTGATGTTGAAGATATTTTGAAACTATTACTATCGGATACCAACGACGAAGACTTCAGTGGCTTTAATGCAACAGAAACCGATGAATAGGTATGAAAGCTGTTGTGCTAACATGAATCATGTCTAGACCTTTTTGTAGTTATGTTTTTCTCATTTGCCTATCTACCCAAGCTTGTTTTGTTGTCTTTTGAATTTTGAAGACTTTTTGTGATAGTGATTTGGATGCATAAGGAGCAGCTAATTTAAGGATATGTCCAATTTTTTTTTAAATGTAGGTGATGCAGCTTATAATCGGGAGCGCTTTGTAATGTGAAAATTATGGTATACATACAAACAAATGACAAATGTATCAACTGGCTTATAATACCTCCACTCTGATCATCTTTCGAACAATTCTGTCCAGCTCACTGGAGTATTTGCTGGGGATGCGGGGAAAGTCACCAATGCGGATCTTTCGGTTGAGCTCTGTCTGATTGGAGGCAATAAAAGGTGGGTGGAGGGCACACATCTCATACAGCAGACAGCCCAGCGCCCACACATCTGACTTGTCATTGTATGACATGTTGTTCACCAGTTCCTGCACACAGATGAAATACATCTAGTAGTGACTTACATTCATTATGCTTGACCTCTTTGAAAAATATCTTCTGTGCATTATAACAAAAATACAATAATTCTTGATTTATATAACATTTTGTGTGTTTTTGATCAATACTAGCATCTTCCCGCTGAAATAAAACTTGTGGCCTTTATCGGTTATTGTTTCACCTAGGCCTTTTCAGCGCAGTTCGCTGATGCCTAAAATGTTCCATCGATAGTGGTCCAGCTCGTGGGCCAGTTCTTCTAATTTTCCCTCCGCAGTTAGGACCCTGACATTCCAGGTTCCTATGACGATGTCTCTCGGCGGATCTTGCTAAGTTGTCCATCAGTAACACACTTATCACCTCTGTCCTGGTGACCCAGGCGACAACTGATCCGGTATGGAGTGAGTGGTTCTTTTCATGTGTGTCTTGTTCAAGAAAGACCTGGTGGGGCGTAATCCTCTCCAGGCTGTTGGCCACAGCCAAAATCCACGAGTATAGTGTGGCTCGCCTTGGCCCTGAGCAGGTGGTCATTGTCACGGGGGTTTTATGGGTTGCTGGGCTCTGCACAATGGATGCTGTAATCCTCACGCTTTATCCTATGGGAACTGCTAGTTAGTCACCCTGTGGATTACTTTAATAAATTTATTTGTTTAGCTCGGTCTGTGTAAAGGCTGGGGTACAGAGATCAGAGGTGCCAACCCCCTATACGATTTCGCAGTAAGATTTTGTAAATTTGTCAGTAAAATCCAAAACATGTCAGTAAGATTTTTTTTCACATGCTCAATAACACGCAATGTTTCGCCAATATTTTTTTGTTCTCAAAATGAAAGTGAGTATTGAAAAAATAAAGAAAGTAAAAACTCACCAATAGTATATACAAAATATATACACTGTACATAGCTGCAAAAGGGATTACTGCTGGGACATCTTAGTTGCAGACTTGCAGGTCCGCAACAAGTCGTCAGACAGCTGAGTCTGGTGGCAAGGATCAGAATTGCCAGACTTCAGAACCATGAGGGCACTTAAAGTGCTAGTCTGCATAGTTCCTCTAAAGTCAGTCTTGTTTTTCCTCACCATGGAAAAAATGCGCTCACAAGCACAGTTAGACACTGGAATCAGCAGGATTCCATGCATGACCCTGGCTAGGTTCTTGAATCTGAGACTTCCATTGTGGTCTGTCAGTCTTGACATCACCTGCCACTGTTCCTCAGCATTCTGCTGTTCGGTCACTTCCAATGGTAGGGATGTCTCAGCCTGGTAGTCCAGAAATTCACTATGAACTTCATCTCGACTGGTCGCCTCTTGAAGCATGCATGGAAAGCGATCTATGAAATAGTCCAAGGACAAGACTCGGGCATTCTCCCTCAACCTAATATCAGCAACCTCTGCATGTCTCCACAATTCTTGTTTTGCTGGATTTATTTTCTCCACCATGTACTTGCATACAGCTTGGTAAAAGGCCTTCACATTTTTGAAGAAAATTTCCTTTTCCTTGATGTCAATGCCTGCCTTCAGATGTTCTTGTGTCTGACAGCCAATAAAGATTTGATGTTCATCCTTGATGTTGTAGCTTGACTCAAAGTCCACCTCCATCAAAGCTCCCTGGTTTAGTGCAGAGGGCTTTAAGAAAGAAACCAGCAGTTTGCGGAATAGCTGCTCTAAGTCCCTCTTGATCAAGTGGATCCTGGCATGGTCAGTCTGAAGCTGCTTGTTGACTTTGTCAAAGACCTGTTCACACACATTCAAAACTGTATACACTGCTGTCGTCAAATTATTATGTAAAGAAAGTATTAACCAAACAAACAGAAAAATTTGAGTAGGAGACTGTTTACACATAATGAAAATAATATAATTCTTATGATTCGTTTGATTTTACAGATCACATTTTAAGCATAATGCATTCCATCTAGCTTGCCTATTGCATGGTTGACAAAATTCAAGATATGTTTGCAAAGGGAAAGATTCCTAAACTAGTAAACTGAAAAAGGTAAGGAAAAATACAAAAATCACACACACCCCTTTAAAAGCCAATTTCTGATTAATAAATTTTAATGTTATCGCTTATTGAGATAAATAGCTGCCAACGAATTTATGAAAACATATCTTGAATTTTGTCAACCATGCAATAGGCAAGCTAGATGGAATGCATTATGCTTAAAATGTGATCTGTAAAATGTATGTGACAGAAAGTATAATTAATTTTGAGAGAATGTGCATGTATGTGCTGTATTTTTAAGCTGTAATTAAAATCACTCACCTCAATAACAGCGACAAAAAAGTACACGTAAAGCTTTGTTGTCCGTCGATTGAAAAACTCCTTCAACTTTGCCTTGATGCTGTCTTGGGAAGTATCAGGTTTCAATGCACATTCCTCTTTGAAAAACTTTTTGAGCGGCTCCCACTGCTCTATGACACGCGACAAGGCAGCACCGAGTGACAGCCACCTGGTGGGTACATGTGCAATTATATGGTGCTGTGGAGTGCCACATTCTTGCTGTAGCTGCTTTAGGCGCTGCTGCCGGCCACTGCTCTTGGAGACATACCAGTAAAGCTGCCTCATAAGGTCATCTAGATCAAATTTTGAACTTGCTTTTATTCCTCTCTTAAGTGCCAGACTGAGAAGATGGCAGACACAAGCAGCACAGAAAACACTGTCATGTTTTTCTCTTATAAAAGAAATGACGCCTTTGTGACTTCCTGTCATTACATTAGCATTGTCACACACTAAAGCGATGCAGTTTTTCCACGTAATGCTAAAGGTACACAATTCCTTGTCCAAGAGGCCGAAAATATTTTCTCCGGTAGAAGCTTCATCACATGTTGGATTACACAGAAGTTCGGTTTGAATACCACTGTTGGTTAACACACGTACAACAATGGGATAACACTTGTCTCCTCCCTCTTGACTTCCATCCGTGCCGATAACAAATGGCCCCTTTTTCATCGCATCAGCAAGAGATGAGGCTTTTGACTTGGCACATGCCTTAATTATTTCTGTAGTCTTTGTACGGCCACTTTGATACCCAGCTGCTATCTGACTGTCAGGAAACATTGACCGGAAAAGAGGCCCGGCATGATCAGCAGCACTGATAGCAATATTATGTTCAACTAAAAAATGTGCAAAGAGAGTCTCTGCTCGGATTACCGATAGAGAAGATGAAGATTCGGCTTTCTTACCCGAGAAAAAACTTGTCACCTTGGAAGCATTTTTCAATGCTGCGCTGTTCTCAATGTGGCGAGCTGAGCTACAATGTCGGCTTACATCATCGAGACCACCGTGCGAAATTTTAAAATCCAGTTCACACGGAACACATCGTGCATGCTCTGTCGATAATTTTGAAGCAATGATGCATGGGAAATCTTTGGTGTACGATGGCAAAAATTTCTGGTGGTATTTTTTCGACTTCTTTTTAACTGGCTCAATCGACTTTGAACTGCTGCCTTGCTCGGCCATTGCTGAAGTGAATAGTGTGGTCTTCCAGTAGATGGCGCTATTGCAGCTAGAAACGTTACTTGCAAATGGTTACTAAGCTAGGTAACCAATGAACAGGCGCGGTTGATTATATTAATGTAAAGCTCGATGTCATTGGCTACTAGCTTTACTAGCTGCTGTTTCTCTACTAGCCTTGTGCAACTTAACCCAGTTTTCACAGAATTTTTGCGTCAATGCGGTGTTCGCAAACCGTACAATTTGTAAACCTTTTTCGCCGGAAAATTTTCAGTTTGACCGTAAGACCGTAAGATATAAATGTGACCGTAAGATCTTACGGCGAAATCGGAAGGGTTGGCACCTCTGAGAGATAGATAGAAAAATGGTAAAAGATTACTGTCACACTAGCTTTCACACGGCTATGAATCATATGTAGTCCAGCCACTTGATAACAGTTAAACATCACACATTTATTTCTTCTACTCTATACAAGATTTTCTAAGTACTAATCTACCTTATCAGTTAAATGTCACTGTGAATAATTCGATCGCTGATAGTCTATGCAGCTAATTGTTCATCCTCGGGCACTGGATGGTATTGTTCATGAGAAGTGGACTACTGTGGTCCTGTAGCTCTCAGTTTTTGTGCACACACGGTTATCGACTTAACTGTGAGTCTGGCGTGCTGTGCTGTGGTCGGTTTCCTGACAACTGTGTTGTCTTCTTCTGGGTTCTTCCCTGTGGTTAGACTGGTGGGTTTTCCTCGCGCAATGCTGGGGATACCACTGCAGCCAACGTATGCGTCGACATGGTTTCGTCTGATGCTGTGTTGGGCGCACTACAGAACGCCTGATCGTCTGTAACATATGAGACGAAATTCTGCACAACCCTGAATGATAGGTGTGTGCAAAGCGTCTCACTGAAGGTCGTAATAGCCCTCAGTGATTAGCTCCACATCTACATATATAAGCGACGAACCTTCTGCTAAGTCCGTGGTCCACTGGAATCTCCACTCTAATTTACTATACATCCATAAATATAAAACATGGCTACTTATACACATCAAGAATTAATAATAGTATACACATTCATTTGTACAGCCACTGGTCTATAAGCACACATACAAGTTAAACAACAGTGGTTCCGTACATAATTCAAGATGGCGTCGGCCGGTCGTCTTTTTGCCTCGTGGTCAGCTTCGCCACGTGTTCAGGCAAAGTCGGGCTAACAATTCAATTCTATGCATAGCAAATTCCACAAACATAATTCAACAATAATATAATACATCACGATGAAACAGAAGTATGTTCATTTACCTTAGTGACAATTTCAGGCCAGTGGCTACTTGAGTGAATTCGGATTTTCACAAGTACTGCGTCCTAGTCTTTTCTGGAGAGGTCTACTGCTCCTGTGTAGCTGTGTAGCTCTTAACTCTTCCTCGGTTTAAACACGACTGCCGGTCTAGCTCTACAGTTCGACTTAGTCAGACCTGGTTGAGTCTATTCTAAACTGTGTTCCCATTGGCGGATAATAGACTCGCCTACCGTAATTACGATGATGTCATTGCCTTAGCTAGCGTCAACGGCCACTGTGTGTAAGCGGCAGTATCATTGCTACGCTTGATTACTTCCATCGTCTGCTGCTGGCTAACCTTAACATTCTAAGATTACATAGACTAACCAAGCTAAATATTAAAATAAGCAGAGTAAAACTAGTCCTCTTGCGACAGTCATTAAACCTAAAGTAAAGTGAGGTTCCTCCATCCTGGCCGGCGACTTCTGTGTAGAGGACTTTCACCTAGTGATGCCGTGCTGACATTACCCCTGTTAGTCGCCTCTTACGACATGCCTGGAAATGTTGGGTCTATTCTATTCAGTGCCCAAACCCACAGGGCAACAATACTAGCAACAGCCCAGTTTCTACTAAAGTTTGGCTTCATGCAGATCTAACAGATACTCAGACTGGGGGCATGTTGTGCTGACCATCTATTTTATATATATGCTGGTAGCATTCACTCTTTGCCACTAGATTCAGACATAGTCTTTTCTCCTGTGATGCAGTCACAATTTTGCATCGGAGATAATACTTGAATAGTGAAGAAAATATATTTTCCAACTGTGAATGTGACTGATCATAGGGCAATGATAATAAAAATCAGAAAAGTACACAATCTGATGCTATTTGGGGTCCTAATGGCTGAAACCATAAAGATAAAGACCTACATGCATACACACTGATACAGAATATACACACAAACATGAACTAGAAACAACATAGAAATGCACTTGCCTCAATGAAGCAACAAAATGGACTGCACAATTTTTCAGTGAATTTCAATTTAACTTACAGGTGACATATAATAAGGAGTGCCAACGTAAGTCTGAGCAAAGCTGGTTTCGTGGTGAAGAACCCTCGCCAATCCAAAATCTCCAAGCTTGACGTTTTGGTGCTTGTCGAGGAAAATGTTAGCTGGCTTGAGGTCCCGATGCAGAATCGCTTTGCCGTTTTTTCGCCTATGACATTCTTTCAGAGCCAGTGTTGTTTGGATAATAATCTTCCAGGCAAAATCTTCATCCACATGTGTGCTGAAAAACAAAGTTGGATTGTTAGTATCCCATTAAGAGAAATGAGCGCTGTACACATCAATCATAGGTATAAATGAAATACAATTAATGCATACATGTCAAGCTTTTGGAGCTTCTGACCATAATTTTTGGCCCGAGAGACCATAATTTTCTATCGAAAACCATAAGAAATGCGTAAAACGGTAAACACGCACATAAAAATAAAAATAAAATAAAACAATAATAATAATTTTATAACTGTGTTCTATCCACTGCAGAAAATAAAAAAACACTTCTCTCCTTCCCCCCCCCTCACCCCCTCAAAAACAAAAACAACAAAAAACAATCCAAATTACTTAATAGAAAAAAGAATATAAAATACACTGCGTTGCCGAAATGAATACGCGCTTTTTTTGCTAGTTATTTCGCCATTTTCAATAAGCTGAATGAACGGAAACCTTTCCTCCAAGACGGAAACAGTGTATAGGAATGGTATGGGCATGTGCAAGGCCCGTACTTCCTCCAAGATCACGATCGCGAGCGAGCGTGACTCAGAATTGTTCTCCTAGACTGTGTTTCGGATTAAAATAAAATAAAAATTTCGGATTTAAAAAAAAGGGTCGGGAAAAAGAAAAAATACGTAAGATTTTCATCTTACGCCGTAAGGTGAAAAAAACCTTGAAAATACGTAAGAATTACGGAAAAAACTTAAGACTTGACATGTATGTTAATGATATGAATTATATTAGGTACTCCAACGCCTTCATTGGCTCTTGTCCGCTCGGCAGTTTTGACTCGGTTTTGACTTCACTTTCAATACTTATTATTAATGTAAAACTGCATCAAAACGAACAGTGGCTGTATTCAAATAAAAATTGAAAGCTTTATCTTTACATCTGTGTTGTTTTTAATGCATGTTTATGCGAAAGATTCTGAGAAAACAGCTTTTGAATACGCTTCTATCCGAGCGCTGAATGCCGCTGCGAAACAAAATGTCAGCGCGTCTGTTGCGAGGTGGCTTGTTTCAAACTCTAAGTGCTTTAAGATATTTCATTGGATGGCCTAAAAATAAGAACCAATGAGAAGTTCGGATACTTAGCTTCATTTACATATCAAATATGGTGGGCTCTGATGTGTGAAAGTGTTGTTACGAGCCGAACAAAGTGGTTAAAGCGGTTTTGATGTAAGTTTGATTTTAACTAGAAGTTTAAAAATTAGCAAGAAATAAAGAGCAGACTTTCCTTTATAAAACTAGGGTATTTATTAATTTGTGCATTACTCTATCGCGGTGCGCTTTGCCGTAGAAAAGTGTACCCAAACGGTGTTCGGGTTTTCTTGCGGCCATGGCGAACTTGTAGGCCTATTCAGCGACACGAGTGCTGAGCGTAGTAGCACACTAGTATGCCTATCATTTGCCGGCACGCACTGCGAATTTGATGATTTCCCAACTTTGAAGCACCAAAACAGCTGAACATTACATGGGATAGGCCTGAAGAAAATTGGGCTTGGAGTATAACATATGAAGGGTTTACCTGTCAAAAATCAGCTTTTTGGTATCAATACTGGCTTCACTTTGAGACTCCAAAGTTGTCAATTTCTTCAATTCCAAAACGTTGCCAAAAAAACACCAACATTCGGCATTTTCAAACATTAATAACTTTTTACCTATTTGTCCTATGGGGGAAAAAAATATACCACTGTGTTCAGAATAAAAAGATCTATGTAAATACTTTAGTTTCCAAACTGAGATAAAGAAAATCACAAAAAAGGTTGGAGTACCTAATTATATACACAAATAATCTTTCTATCATGCAAACAAGACACAATAAACAGTACTTCATTGGTCATAAAAAAGATGTATGTTGCATACCATGTTATCTTCTTCTTTTCATGTCATTTTTATGTTTAATATAGTTTAGTATTGGCATATTAGACAATAGCAGCAATATTATTCTGTTTCCACATAATAAGTAAGTACAACACACAGCACTTCAGTATTAAAAATGTTTGTAGAATCTAAATGTAAAAGGCTGCAATTCACCCATCCTTTCTGCATTTGGTGATGAGTGTGGCCAGATCCCCACCTTGGCAGTATTCCATTAGAATGTATATCACAGCTCTTGATCGGTCAATGATGCGGTCGTAGTACCTCACGATGTGTCGGTGCTTCAGCTCTCGAAGCAGGTTGACCTCTGACACCAACAGTTGTTTTTCTGCCTCAGACATTGACCCGTAATCCATCTCCTTCCATACCATCACCTTGGGAACATAGTTTTAAATGTTTAAAAGGCCAGGCACAATTGTTTGTTTACATAACAAGGAAGAGACACATAACATTCATAACTTAATGCTCAGTTTCAGCAAAGACTGTCCATTATATCAAATTTAAATGTGAACACGTGCAATTTCCCAAGTAAACTCACTGCCCCAAATTGCAAAAACAGTAAACAAACATCCTTGATACCAGAGATTTTATAAGGGAACCCTTATAAAATCTCTTATACCATGGCCATTTAATGATTATTATATAATATGCTGTTACAATAAAGTTATGAGCAATCAAGATCAAATGCCTTTGGAATAGGCAATTTCCTCTAAAGGATCCTGAACTTGGCTCCTGGGTCAAATGTTAGGACAAACCGCACTTGCTGAAGCTTACTGTATAAGCAAATGTAAGACACAACCAGTCCCAGGCAGTATGGCGTGACGCAACCAAAGGCAAGCCATGGCTGGCTTCGGGTCTTTCTGAGTACAAACAGTGAATATTTTATTCACTGCATAAAGATGAACATAACATGTAATTGTAACTATTTTTTATCTTGAAACTACTGTCGACTTTAAAAATGTTAATTTCTGCCAAAAGTCACGCTTAGGGCTATATGTTATCTTAATCTTATCAAATCAAGCATTGAGTCTTCGGTGTTAAAATGACTTTGCAATCGGTCATTTTGCTATTTTGCAAATATTTATAAAGCTTCATGGATTTCTTTAGTTTACTCACGTATATTCCAGCATTTACTACTGCTACTACCACAACCTGATTATACATTTTTCTGCTACTGCTACAAGTTTCACTATACATTTTCCTTTGTTTTAGTTCTTTATTACATACATATATGCAAGTGAATAGTCTTTAAAATAAAATATTGGTATGATGAATTGTCATGGATGTCCATTGCCTATTACTTTTATCTAGTCTTTGCTGCAATACTAGGGTCACTAGCATATTTTAAAAAAAGAAAAAATATTGTAAGTGTGTTTGTGTGTGTATGTGAAACCATATGACCTGTTATTTATTATGTTTGTTGGCACATTATGTTCCCTTTTTATCGGGAAATTCTTGGTTGCCTTTCCTTGGGTAAGGCTTAGTCGCAGCCAGTTGTGCGCCCACACACAACCTACTTAATATTAGTTGTGTTTTGAAATTTTGCTGGTGGAGCAAACCGAAGTGCCCAGTGAAAACCCCTGAGACATTGCCCAAGTTGAAAGTAAATAATATTTGGAGAAACATAACACCCAGAGGCAGGATTGATCCCACATCAGTCAGGCGCCATTGGTTTCTAGACTGTGGACAAGAAAAGTTAGCCCCGCCTTATACCCTGCAGCCACAACGTGTGTGTAGAGATTTTGGCAGTTTTGATCAGACAGAATAAAGAAATAAAAGGAATTAAATTTAAACAACACGAAAATAAAATTTCTCCATATGCTGATGATACGTAAATTATTTTAGAAGGCAATGAAAATTCATTGAGGCAAACCATAAATACTATTGAATATTTTGGCTGGGGGAAAAGGTTAAACCTGTGTTGAAGAACTTTTCTCTGAACCATTACTTTTTGGTGAAGGGGACGACAATTTCTGACTCACATGCATAGCACAGTCCCGGCGGGGAACATCACAACCAGATCGACTACATCATGGTCAAGAAACGCTTCAGATCAAGCATCAACATTGGCAGGACACGCACTTTTCCAGGAGCAGACATTGGAAGTGACCACGATCTCGTGATGATGTCTTTCCGGCTCCATTTGAAGAGAGTAAATACAGCAAAGTGCACTAGGCTGAAGTTCGACCTGGACAAACTGCAAGACCCGGAGGTGGCAAAAATATTTCAGTCCACAATTGGAGGGAAATTTGCACCACTGCTTATTTTGGGGGCAGGCGAAGTAGATGTCAACACCATGACCAATACCTTCAACTCAGCTGTAACAGATGCCGCCACTGAGATCCTTGGCAAGCACCGACCAAAGAAGAAGCCGTGGATCACACCTGAACTTTTGGATCTGTGTGATAAACGAAGAGAGTTAAAAAAGAAAAAGAACACCTCACAGGGAGCTGATGTCTACCGAAAAATCAACAATGACATCCGAAAAGGCATGCGCACAGCAAAGGAGAACTGGATAGAAGATCAATGCCAGGAAATAGAGAACAATCTGAACAAGAACAACAGCAAGAAGGCCTGCCAGACTGTGAAGCGGCTGACAAGTGTTAAACAGCCCAAAGTCTCCACTATCCAAAGCAAGTCTGGCATTTGCCTTAAAGAAGAACAAGAAGTCTTGGACAGATGGACAGAGTACTGCTCTGACCTTTACAACCATACACCAAATGGAGACCCATCAGTTCTAGCATGTCCCGAGAGCAGAGAAGAAGAAGAAATCCTCCCAATTCTCCGGGAAGAAGTTGAGGCAGCAGTGCAATCGTTGAAGAAAGGGAAGTCAGCGGGAGTGGACAACATACCAGCGGAACTGCTACAAGCAGGAGGAGAAGCGATGACTGATGCTCTCACCATTATCTGTAACAAGATCTGGCAGAGTGGGGAATGGCCTACACCATGGACCCAGTCGCTTGTCATCACTCTTCCCAAAAAAGGTAACCTTCAGGAGTGTGAAAATTACCGCACCATCAGCCTCATCAGCCATCCCAGCAAGGTCCTCCTGAAAATAATACTCAACAGGTTGAAACCTCAAGCTGAACAAATCATAGCTGAAGAACAAGCAGGATTCATGGCAGGGCGAAGTACCACTGAACAGATTTTCAACCTCAGAATAATCTGTGAGAAATACCTACAGCACCAACAACATCTATATCATGTGTTCATAGACTTCAAGAAGGCATTTGACCGAGTCTGGCATGCAGCTCTATGGGCAACCATGAAAGTGTACAACATCAGCCCTACAATTATAGAAGTCATCAAAAGCCTGTATGACAAGGCTACCAGTGCAGTCCTCCATAACAGCGTCATCGGGAACTGGTTCAGAACAACAATCGGTGTGCGTCAAGGATGCCTACTCTCTCCAACACTCTTCAACATCTTCCTAGAGCGCATCATGTCAGATGCTCTTGCAGATCACGAAGGCACAGTCAGCATAGGGGGCAGAGCAATCTCCAATCTTCGTTTTGCGGATGATATTGATGGATTGGCTGGAGAGGAACAAGAACTTGAACAGCTTGTACAGAGGCTTGACACCACCTCCAGAGCTTATGGAATGGAAATAAGTGCAGAGAAGACCAAAATGATGACCAACAACACCAATGGCATCAACACGGACATCAAAGTACAAGGCCAATCCCTCAACACAGTGCACAGCTTCAAATATTTAGGAGCCATTGTGTCAGACAATGGGTCTCGACAGGAAGTCCTCTCCAGGATCGCACAAACAACTGCTGCCCTGACAAGGTTGAAGCCCATTTGGAAAGACAGAACCATCAGTCTACATTCCAAAGTAAGACTGCTGCGCTCTCTGGTCATCTCCATCTTCCTATATGCTTGCGAAGCATGGACCCTCACAGCAGATCTCCAACGAAGAATACAAAGCATGGAGATGAGGTGCTACAGAAGACTTCTGTGCATTTCCTATACCCAACAAATCACCAACGACGAAGTCCGACAGACCATCACACAAGCCATTGGACAACACAATGACCTGCTCACAGTGGTGAAGAAACGGAAACTCCGATGGTATGGCCACGTCACCAGATCATCAGGCCTTGCAAAGACCATTCTGCAAGGCACAGTGCAAGGAGGTAGAAGAAGGGGGAGACCGAAAAAGAGGTGGGAGGACAACATTCGAGAATGGACTGGTTTGACACTGAGCGAAGCCATGAGGGCTGCTGAGGACAAAGAAAGATGGAGTATGCTGGTTAAACGATCATCTGTGGTGCCCCTACGACCTTCGGGTTATGGGACAGGATAGGATAGGATAGGATGCATAGCAAAACTTGCAAGTGCATTAATTTTTCAGAACCTATTTCAACTACCACAACCAAACTTGGTAAGATGGTGTATACCCATAGGCCTCATAAATGATCTGTGAATAAATGACTTCACTTCAAGGTCAAGCTCACAGGGTCAACAAATGTTTGTAAAAAAAAAAAAAAAGACAACTTTTCACAAAATTTCACATTTTTTCTAGGTTATTAATATTGATTCTTGGAGGCATCATAGGTATCAATTACACATATCCTATCCCGTAATTTGAATGTCGTAGGGGAACCACAGATATTCGTTTAACAAGCATACTCAATCTTTCTTTGTCCTCAGCAAACCTCATGGCTTTGCTCATTGTCAAGCCAGTCCATTCTCGAATGTTGTTCTCCAAAATCTTTTTCTGTCTCCCTCTTCTTCTGCCCCCTTTCTCCATTCCTTGCAGGATGGTCTTTGCAAGGCCTGATGCCCTGGTGAGGTGTCCATACTATTGGAGTTTCTGTTTCTTCACCACTGTGAGCATGTCATCATGTTGTCCAATGGCTTGTGTGATGGTCTGGTGGACTTCATCGTTGGCGATGTGCTGGGTATAGGAAATGCCCAGAAGTCTTCTTTAGCATCTAATCTCCATGCTTTGTATTCTACGTTGTAGTTCTGCTGTGATGTTCTATGTTTCGCAAGTGTATAGGAAGATGATGACAAGGGAGCGTAGCACTAGCAGCCTTACCTTGGAATGTAGACTAATGGTCCTGTCTTTCCAAATGGGCTTCAACTTTGTCAGGGCAGCAGTTGTTTGTGCGATCCTGGAGAGGACTTCCTGTCAGGACCCTTTGTCTAATATAATGGCTCCTAAATATTTGAAGCTATGCACTGTGTTGATGGATTGGCCTTGGACTTTGATGTCCATGTTGATGCCATTGGTGTTGGTCATCATTTTGGTCTTCTAAGCACTTATTTCCATTCCATAGGTTCTGGAGGTGGTGTCAAGCCTCTGTACCAGCCTTGTTCCTCTCCTGCCATTCCATCAAGGTCATCGGCAAAACGGAGGTTAGAGATTGCTCCACCCCCTATGCTGACTGTGCCTTTGTGATCTGCAAGGGCCCGGTCCTGATTTGGCTCGGAAGAGTCCGCTGGACCTAAAGCAATAATGTAATGTATTGTAATCTGCAAGGGCATCTGACATGATCTGTTCTGGGAAGATGTTGAAGATTGTTGGAGAGAGTAGGCATCCTTGACACACACTGATTGTTGTTCTGAACCAGTTCCAGATGGTGCTGTTGTGGAGGACTGCATTGGTAACCTTGTCATACAGGCTTTTGATGACCAATTATCTTAGGGCTGATGCTATTATCTTAGTGCTGATGTTATACACTCTCATGGTTGCCCACAGAGCTGCATGACAGACTTGGTCAAACGCTTTCTTGAAGTCTACAAATACATGATACAGATGTTTTCCGTGCTGTAGGTATTTCTCGCAGATTATTCTAAGGTTGAAAATCTTATCAGTGGTACTTCATCCTGCCCTGAATCCTGCTTATTCTTCAGCTATGATTTGTTCAGCTTGGAGTTTCAATCTGTTACGAATACGATCATTTTATTATCTCAATCAAAGAGAAAGTCACCCGTGGTGCCACGTATAAATGTTACGAGATGATAAAGGACAGTATAACATTCAATAAACAGTAAAACAGGATAAAAGTAAATGAAGAAGACATTACTGATTAACCATTTAAAACTGTAATCATAAGAAGTTACATGGGGAAAACAAATACCTATCACATGATATGCATTCCAGGGGCGGACGAGGGGGGGGTTTCCGGAACCCCCCCCCCCCCCCCCAGCACAAAAAAAAAAAAAAAAAAGAAGAAGAAGAAGAAGAAGGAGAGAGAGAAAAAACAAAAACAAATTTAATATATATATAAAATTATAAAAATTACAATTAAAAAATAATAATAAATAATCAAATAAATAAATTAATTATATATATATATAATTATATACTCTTATACGCACCGGAATGTGTCAACATTTTACTTTGTGACGGAAAGAGCGCTATTTAAGGGGAAGGGTTCGGGTAAGGGTTAGTTGCAGTTCTATCACTAGCCCTTGCCCTAACTCTTTCCGCTCTTTCCGTCCCAAAAACCCATCTGCCTTCTTGAATTCTTAAATTGTATGAAACCAAGTGAGGACGCTATCCGGCGTCAATAAACGGTTCGAAAATATTCCCAAACGGTTCGCAAAAGTCTCCTGACCTAGATACAACTAAGCGTGACCTAATTCGTCGCCTAGAGGGGACGAAAGTTGCTTTTTTCTCAAGTTTCTTTAAGTACTTCGCGGCCTCACGTAATGTGGCAACTTGCGGCGATGTTGACACTTTCCGGGAGGCCGTATCACAACGGCCGTTGTACTAACGGTTGTGCAGGTTGACACATTCCGGTAAATATGAGACTATATATATATATATATATATATATATATATATATATATATATATATATATATATATATATATATATATATATATATATATATATATATAATTTTTTTTTTAATTTTTATTTTATTTTTTATATTTTTTTTTAATTTTATTTTTTGGGGTACGAGTATTTGACCTTTCCCACAATATGCAAGCCCTCGCAATCTTCTCCCTAAAAAACTTCAATCATTGCAATCATTCTAAACAATCTCCAGATTAACACCGTCTTTCATGCTCCACAAAGAGCAAAGCTGATATTTCAAGTCTTAGGCGACATTCTATTTATTTATTTATTTATTTATTTATTTATTTTATTTTTATTTATTTTTTTAAGAGTGGGTGGGGGGAGGGGGCGCCACGAGCGGAAGAAATGAAAAGAAAGAAAACGATATTCCTAATGGATAATATAATGGATTACGACAGGAGTGCCCAATAAGTGGATCGCCCCATGTAGCAGTTAAAAAAAAATTGACGTCAGCCTATTATATGACTATATATATGTTTTGCATTTTGGTGGTAGGTAAATCATTTTGGCTTGGTCATTTTAAAAGTACCTCGCATGCTGAAAAAGTCATAGTGTGGGTAACCCTGGCTTACGTTGACGTTTTAGCAAAAAGACAAATAGTCAAAGTTCCGTCCCTTTGCTTGCTTATTCCGACTCGCGCCAGCGCTTCAAACTGCTGCGGACGCCGTCGTTGAAGCCCTCTGATTCGAAAGGTGTGGCAAAGCTCAGTACATATTTTGGGAGCAAAGGAGGTAATTATTATTTTGATAATTTAATCTTACTAGTAAATAACATATCCTATCCTATCATATCCTATCCTATCCCATAACTCGGAGGTCGTAGGGGCACCACAGATGATCGTTTAACCAACGTACTCCATCTTTCCCTGTCCTCAGCAACCCTGATTGTTTCGCTCAGTGTCAAGCCAGTCCAGTCTCGAATGTTGTCATCCCACCTCTTTTTCGGTCTCCCTCTTCTTCTACCTCCTTGCACTGTGCCTTGCAGGATGGTCTTTGCAAGACCTGATGATCTGGTGACGTGGCCATACCATCGGAGTTTCCGTTTTTTCACCACTGTGAGCAGGTCATCTTGTTGCCCAATGGCTTGTCTGTCGGACTTCGTTTGTTGGTAATGTTCTGGGTATAGAAAATGCCCAGAAGTCTTCTGAAGCACCTCATCTCCATGCTTTGTATTCTTTGTTGGAGATCTGCTGTGAGGGTCCACGTTTCTCAAGCATATAGGAAGATGGAGATGACAAGGGAGCGCAGCAGCCTTACCTTGTAATGCAGACTGATGGTCCTGTCTTTCCAAATTGGCTTCAACCTCGCCAGGGCAGCAGTTGTTTGTGCGATCCTGGAGAGGACTTCCTGTCGAGACCCATTGTCTGACACAACGGCTCCTAAATATTTGAAGCTGTGCACTGTGTTGAGGGATTGGCCTTGTACTTTGATGTCCGTGTTGATGCCATTGGTGTTGTTGGTCATCATTTTGGTCTTCTCTGCACTTATTTCCATTCCTTAAGCTCTGGAGGTGGTGTCAAGCCTCTGTACAAGCTGTTCAAGTTCTTGTTCCTCTCCAGCCAATCCATCAATATCATCCGCAAAACGAAGATTGGAGATTGCTCTGCCCCCTATGCTGACTGTGCCTTCGTGATCTGCAAGAGCATCTGACATGATGCGCTCTAGGAAGATGTTGAAGAGTGTTGGAGAGAGTAGGCATCCTTGACGCACACCGATTGTTGTTCTGAACCAGTTCCCGATGACGCTGTTATGGAGGACTGCATTGGCAGCCTTGTCATACAGGCTTTTGATGACTTCTATAATTTTAGGGCTGATGTTGTACACTTTCATGGTTGCCCATAGAGCTGCATGCCAGACTCGGTCAAATGCCTTCTTGAAGTCTATGAACACATGATATAGATGTTGTTGGTGCTGTAGGTATTTCTCACAGATTATTCTGAGGTTGAAAATCTGTTCAGTGGTACTTCGCCCTGCCATGAATCCTGCTTGTTCTTCAGCTATGATTTGTTCAGCTTGTCTGACACAATGGCTCCTAAATATTTGAAGCTGTGCACTGTGTTGAGGGATTGGCCTTGTACTTTGATGTCCGTGTTGATGCCATTGGTGTTGTTGGTCATCATTTTGGTCTTCTCTGCACTTATTTCCATTTAATAGGCTCTGGAGGTGGTGTCAAGCCTCTGTACCAGCAGTTCAAGTTCTTGTTCCGCAAAACGAAGGTTGGAGATTGCTCTTCCCCCTATGCTGACTGTGTCTTCGTGGTCTGCAAGGGCATCTGACATGATGCGCTCTAGGAAGAAAGTGAAGAGTGTTGGACAGAGTAGGCATCCCTGACGCACACCGATTGTTGTTCTGAATCAGATTCTGATGGCGCTGTTGTGGAGGACTGCATTGGCAGCCTTGTCAAACAGGCTTTTGATGACTTAACATTTTAGGGCTGATGTTGTACACTCTCATGGTTGCCCACAGAGCTGCATGCCAGACTCGGTCAAACGCCTTTTTGATGTCTACGAACACATGATATAGATGTTGGTGCTGTAGATATTTCTCACAGATTATTCTGAGGTTGGAAATCTGATCAGTGGTACTTCGCGCTGCCCTAAATCCTGCTTGCTCTTCGGCTATGATTTGTTCAGCTTGGGGTTTCAACCTGTTGAGTATTATATTTCAGGAGGACCTTGCTGGGATGGCTGATTTTAGCTGATGGTGCGGTAATTTTCACATTCCTGAAGGTTACCTTTTTTTGGGAAGATGACAAGCGACTGGGTCCATGGTGTAGGCCACTCCCCACTCTGCCACATCTTGTTACACATAAAGGTGAGTGCGTTGATCATCGCTTCTCCTCCTGCTTGAAGCAGCTCCGCGGGTATGTTGTCCACTCCCGCTGACTTCCCTTTCTTCAGCGATTGCACTGCTGCCTCAACTTCTCAGAAAATTGGGGGGATTTCTTCTTCTTCTCTGTTCTCTGGACATGCTAGAACTGATGGGTCTCCGTTTGGTTTGTGGTTGTAAAGGTCAGAGCAGTACTCTGTCCATCTGTCCAAGACTTCTTGTTCTTCTGTAATGCATAAGCCATTTGCTTTGGATCGTGGAGACCTTGGGCTGTTTAACACTTGTCAGCGGCTTCACAGTCTGGTAGGCCTTCTTGCTGTTGTTCTTATTCAGACTGTTATCTATTTCCTGGCATTGAGCTTCTATCCAGTTCTCCTTTGCTGTGCGCATGCCTTTTCGGATGTCATTGTTGATTTTTTGGTAGGCATCAGCTCTCTGTCAGGTGTTCCTTATCTTTGTCATTTCTCTTCGTTTATCACACAGGTCCAAAAGTTCAGTTGTGATCCACAGCTTCTTCTTTGACCGGTGCTTTCCAAGGATCTCCGTGGCGGCATCTGTCACAGCTAAATTCAAGGTGGTGGTCATGGTGTTAACATCTACTTCACCAGCTCTTAAAATGACCAGTGGTGCAAATTTCCCTCCAATTGTGGCCTGAAATATTTCTGTTACCTCCGGGTCTTTAAGTTTGTCCAGGTCGAACTTCATTCTAGTGCACTTTGCTGTGTTTACTCTCTTCAAATGAAGCCGGAAAGACATCATCACAAGATTGTGGTCACTTCCGATGTCTGCTCCTGGAAAAGTGCGTGCCCTGCCAATGTTTATGCTTGATCTGAAGCGTTTCTTGACCATCGTTAACATTTACCGAGTAAGTCCCTTTAATAGAATTTTGGAAACCCTCCCCCAAAAACTAACTGATCCGCCCCTGCATTCAGTGTCATAATAATGATAGAAGGTATTGCAACATAACAATCACTGTTGGTAAGCAATAATCGCATCAATATACAACAACGTAAGACTTTTAGATAAATATGTTCATAAAAAAATATAAAAATCACTAAGCACATAGGCCTACATTAAAAGGAAATATAAGATCACAAGGGCACATACCCACTAATCTCGTGCGGATTGGACATTAATTATAAAAATCATGCCACGCACAGTGTCATAATAGAAGCATCATACGTTCAGATTCTTAATCATTTAATAAAGATATTTCGGTGGGTATAAAACTATTTTTAGTGCGTACAGTTTTGAACTTTGGTGTCCTGTAGCGCCTACCCGAGGGCAGGAGATTGAAGTGTTGCGCGAGCTCGTGACTGCTGTCTTGATGTATGCAGCGGGCCTTTCATACATCGATATAATATTAACTTGTTTCACCCCCACAATCTTCCCACACACTTTCACCACTCTGTCCAACACATTCTTGCTGCCCAAATATAAACTTCACCAACATACAAAGGAGAAAGTGAGAATAGAAGAGATGAACGAATCATAAAAGGTATGGAGGATACAGTTTTGAATATGCAAGCATCGGGGCTTCTGGAGGCAATAAATTCTAGATTGACATTTTTTGTGAATAGCATTCTGTTGAGTGTTATTTTCAGAAGGACCTTGCTGGGATGGCTGGTGAGGCTGATGGTGCGGTAATTTTCACACTCCTGAAAGTTACCCTCTTTGGGAAGAGTGATGACAGGTGACTAGGTCCATGGTGTAGGCCACTCTCCATTCTGCCAGATCTTGTTACAGATAATGGTGAGTGCGTCAATCATCGCTTCTCCTCCTGCTTGAAGCAATTTCCGCAGGTATATTGTCCGCTCCCGATTGCACTGCTGCCTCAACTTCTCGGAGAATTGAGAGGATTTCTTCATCTTCTCTGTTCTGGGGACATGCTAGAACTTATGGGTCTCCATTTGGTGTATGGTTGTAAAGGTCAGAGCAATACTCTGTCCATCTATCCAAGACTTCTTGTTCTTCTGTAAGACATATGCCAGACTTGCTTTGGATCGTGGAGACCATGGGTTGTTTAACACTTGTCAGCAGCTTCACAGTCTGTTGTTATTGTTTGGATTGTTCTCTATTTCTTGGCATTGCTTTTCTGTCCAGTTCTCCTTTGCTGTGCGCATGCCTTTACGGATGTCACTGTTGATTTTTTGGTAGGCATCACCTCCCCTGTGGTGTTATTATTCTTTTTCATCTCTATTCGTTTATCACACTGGTCCAAAAGTTCAGATGTGATCCACGGTTTCTTCTTTGAGTGGTGCTTGCCAAGGATCTCAGTGGTGGCATCTGTCACAGCTGAGTTGAAGGTGGTGGTCATGGTGGTGACATCTACTTCACCAGCTCCCAAAATGAGGTGGTGCAAATTTCCCTACAATTGTGGCTTTGAATATTTCTGCCTCCAGGTCTTGCAGTTTGTCCAGGTCTGGTCAGTCTGGTGCACTTTGTTTACTCTCTTCAAGTGGAGCCAGAATGACATCATGAGATCGAGGTCACTTCCAATGTCTGCTCCTGGAAAAGTGCTTGTCTTGCCAATGTTGATGCTTGATCTGAAGCGTGTCTCGACCATGATGTAGTCAATCTGGATGTGACGCTCACCGCTGGGACTATTCCAGGTCCATCATCTGGAATTTTTGTGGGGACCAAGCTTGTTTGCCAGTATCAGATTGTTGTATCTGGCAAACTCCAAGGGTCTCAGACTCCTGTCATTTGTCTCGTTGTTGCAGTGGGGTCCACATGTGTCTCCCCAGTTGTGGTGCGCATCTTGGCAAACCATGGCATTCCAGTCGCCTTGCACTATCACTATGTCCTTTTCGTCACTTGGTCAAGGACAGCCAGTAGGATGTTCATAGAAATCCTCCACTTCGCTGTCATCATAGTCTGATGTTGGGGCATAGGCCTGGATGATGGTGAAGTGGGGATACTATTTATACTGAAACCCCCAGCATCCCCACAGGTGAGTCATATATTAATTAATGATGAAGTAAAACTTAAACCATATTGTTGTAAGAATTGGGATAAAAGATTAGAACGAATATTAAAATGGGTAATAACATTACAAAAAATATAAGGAGTTACAGATATACATTTAAAGTAGCTGCAAATTAAGAGTAATTCATATAATTTTAGGAACTAATGTAATATTATTTACAAAAACTATTATCTAGTATGGGAGTAAAGCAGGATAGCAGTTGTACTTTTTTTGAAGATGAAAGAAAAAAACATTCAACAACTGTTCTTATCCCTCAAGTTCAAGCATTTTGGACCGAATTTAAAAGAGCCATCAATTCTAAATGCTATTATTCTGTGGCCTTCCACTTCAGCGAGCATTTGATTATATTTGGCTGACAGAAAGATAAAAACTGATAAAATAATGGACTTAATGTTATTATCTAAATCAGATATTTACATCTATGTAAAATGGAAAGTCAGATTCTGCTCTCAGTCATTTGTAACTACTAACATTATAAAAATAAAAATGCAGATATGAGATAGAGAAGAATGTTGCCTGTGTACAGCTGACACAAGGAAAATGTGTACCAGCATGGAATCCCTATATACCACAGTTGACAGTTTCAACGCTTATAATTGATTTCTTTGTTTGTTTGCCTCAATGTTGTTCATTACGAACTTGTTAAAATAGTACTCCATGATCTCTCTCTCTTCTCTCTCTCTCTCTCTCTCTCTCTCTCTCTCTCCCTCTCTCTCTCTCTGTACAAAAATGTAAACCAAACCTGCATGTATAATATATTGTAAAATTATAGCAACAATATAAAGACAGGAAGTTATCTCCGTATATGAATATGAAGATAAATAAGTGTGAAAATAAATATTTTATGACTCATCAGTACTATTGAAATAATCAAATAGCCATTCTACATTTTGTAAGGTTCTGGCAGTATAAATATGGAAATAAATCATTATTGAAATAATGCAAAATTGTCCCTTTTTAAAATATTTTTTAATATGTTGATTATTGTGTGTATAATACCTAGTGTAATGGTTTGTATTTGTTCTGCATTACTAATGCTTTGTATCCATACATGTTTTTGAAATTTAAAAAATTGATAAAAATACAAATATTTAACATTTTTTCATACCTTTCCATCTTTTTTACGGCGTATTTTCTTGCATGTCCCATACGACCCAGTGCCGATGGTTGATATAACCTCAAAGTCATCCAGTGTTGAAGCCATTTTGGGCCTAATTAAAACACAAAAAATTTACACAAAATATGCATTAATTTGAAATAATATAACTATGATATTCTGTTCTTGCAAGAAGGAAGAAAGTGAAAAAGGGTGAGATGAGCTGGTAAGGGATTGGAGTGAGTGGGGAAGTTACAGTTCTCAGGCATTGTGACGACACGAGTTTTCAGCACGTACTAGAGTTAGTTACATATCGTGCAGAGTTGCACATCTCTAGTGATACAGTGTACATAGTCGAATCGGCAGTTTCTTTTACTGTGTATGAAAGATAAGTAAGTGTTGGTTTCACATGTTTAACGCAAAGTGCATATGCATAGCAAGGGAAACTGGGTTACTGAGCTCGACTCGATGCTGTCCTGTGTGCTGGTATGTGATTTAGTTAGCAGAGTCATTTTGGTTGCTTTTGCAAGCAGTCGGTCTTTTGAACAGAAGTAACTTTGTGACGGTGTGTCAGGTTAGAGTAAGTTCTTCTGTAAGGGTAGCTTGTTTGTTGTGTTTCTAACCACCTAAGGTCTTACGCCCTCGTCGGGACAAGAATGTCTAAATGTCTGTAGTGGGAGGACTGTAACTGCCATCTATTGGGAAGTAATAGTTGTAGAGTTCTGTCTTAAGGTTGTGTGGCCCTCGATTGGGCACCTGCCAAAGCTCTAGTACTTCGCAAGTATTGAGATGTTCCAATGCATAGCTAAGCATTAGCCAGAAACGAACTTGAACTCTCAGGCTACTAACCAGTGTGTTGCTGTACTGTTTGGTGTTGTGTGGTGTTGTGTAGTGTATCTGTGTGCCACAAACCGAGGACTTAAAAGGTGAGTGTGAATCCTGTAATTCTTTTCCTTAGTGGCTGTGCTCCGAGTCTGCGTACGTGAATGAATGATGGTGAACGAGGGGGAAAGGGATATATTTTGATGAATAGTAGGTTGTTGATTTTTATATGCTTTTCTATGATTTTCTTATTATTTGTGTAGAATGCAAATAATATTGTTGATGTTGTTGCCAAGTGGGTTATAAAGGGTAACAATGATGTATGCATGTTAAAGAGAGAGAGATAGGGGTGATGAATGTGAAGGAAGGGAGACAATGACATGTACTGTGTTGGAGGGGGGGGGGGTGATGAAGATGATGCAGATGAATATGAGGGACGCGTGTTTGTATTATAGCGTGATAGAGATAATTGTGAATGAAGGGAGATAATGTACTATAACGTAGAGAGGGAAGATGAAGATGGAAGTGTGAATGAGACGAATCGCTATTGTGTGACTGGAAGTGCAGTTGTATAAACAACTATGTTTCATGGAAGAGATAAATTATAGAATTAAGAAGTGCATTATGTTATTGAGATGCATGTATAAACAGGTCAAGATGGCGGACGGCGGAAGGCGTATCTGTTATGTAATGTTTACGTTTTGTGGACGAACTAGTGAGACCCTTTATTTGTCCACAGATTGGGCTTCGATTTCTACCTTGTTCTATTTCTATCGTTGCTTTCTCTACTGTTGCTACTTCCGCCTTCAGAGCTTATTCTAGGATTTTAAAGAAGTGGGGGCAGGCCCCCCTTCCTTGAAAAAAAGGGGGGGATAAGGCCCCCCTCTGACCAAAACAGTGGGGGCGTCTTCTCAGCATATATAGGGTGTACACACAAACAAATATCCATATCTGTTTTATCCAGTGATGTTCCGGGATAAACTGTGAAACAGTCAAGTGTCGCATTCTCTCCAAACAGTAAGTACATACAAATCGCAGACAAAATATATCACAAACTGGTATCTGTAACCTTGCTTTCACAACTGTTGCATAAAAGCTCTGCTATTTTAGAAGATCAGTCATGGGAAAACAGTGTGACTGTTTTCTTCACAGTTCCTCCACTGAATTCGAAGTCGAAAAGCGTGCGCTTTTTCGAAGCCATTCTGATTCTGATTGTAAACCAGTTCCAACCGGTCAGATTCATCGATGCCACACTCTGAAGAAAGGTGATTGGTCAAAAAGAATAGCATCGGCCAATGAAAATTTCAGACACATCGCATATACAAGAGTGCAACTTCCGTTTAACTCCAGTTTCCGCTACGCCCTAGCAGACGACAGAAACGTCACAGTAAAGCCCGCTTCGATCAAAACATGTTGCGGGATATTTCCAATCTCCGCGGGATCGCGAACGCGCTCATCGAATTTCTTTGCGGGAAAAAAACTTTTTGTGCGTGATCCCGCGCATCCCGCGCCCTAGAATAAGCTCTGGCCTTTGCCACCGTGGGTGTGGACGTTACCAGGCCGCCATACCACTGCCACGTCTTTGTGTCGTCGTTGACGCCGCTGCTGGGTGTGGTCCCCCGTCATCGCTGGGTGACAGGCCAGAATCTAATGGTTTAACAGTCTGTACCTCTTTACCCAGCAGAATTTCTAGCATTCACTTCTTGCATTCTGGAGTTCAGCACAACACAATAAAAATTCAATTTTTATTTTTGAAATTTTAGATTGCATCCAATACCATTTTTGAAGGGAGATAGGAAACTGGAGTACCTGGATAAAACCCTCAGTGTCCTGAAAAGTTTCGTACCTAAGTTATGTAAGTTTGTCCCACACGGGGTTTGAACCTGTGACCTTCAGCATAGGAAAACAGCTACTATTAACTGAGCTACAGACACCCTTGTAATATTAACTGTATTGTGTATGTTAAATTAATACAAATTCCCTCTCACATGCTCAAGAACAACATACTTCAAATTTGTTTAATTAAAAATTTGTAAAATAATAATAATTAATATTTATAAGGATTCTACCCTTCGGATCTAAGCACACTGAAAAGTGGGTGTGAGGAGGAGACACAATCCTATCCTATCCCATAACTCGGAGGTTGTAGGGGCACCACAGATGGTTTAACCAGTGTACTCCATCTTTCTCTGTCCTCAG
Source organism: Oncomelania hupensis (assembly GCA_036898135.1). Taxonomy (NCBI): domain Eukaryota; kingdom Metazoa; phylum Mollusca; class Gastropoda; order Littorinimorpha; family Pomatiopsidae; genus Oncomelania; species Oncomelania hupensis. The sequence goes on from CM072513.1 coordinate 44,246,643, forward strand.
AAACCCTGATGGCTTCGCTCAGTGTCAAACCAGTCCATTCTCGAATGTTGTCCTCCCACATCTTTTTCGGTCTCTCTCTTCTTCTACCTCCTTGCACTGTGTCTTACAGGATGATTTTTGCAAGGTCTGATGATCTGGTGACATGGCCATACCATCGGAGTTTCTGTTTCTTCACCACTGTGAGCAGGTCATCATGATTCGTCGTTGGTGATGTGATGGGTATAGGGAATGCCCAAAAGTCTTCTTTAGCACCTCATCTCCATGCTTTGTATTCTTTGTTGTAGATCTGCTGTGAGGGTCCATGTTTCGCAAGCAAATAGGAAGATGGAGATGACAAGTGAGCGCAGCCTGATATAGACAGATAGTCTTATCTTTCCAAATGGGCTTTATTTGGAAGAGTGATGACAAGCGACTGGGTTCATGGTGTAGGTCACTCCCCACTTTGCCAGATCTTGTTACAGATAATGTTGAGGCCATCAATCATCGCTTCTCCTCCTGCTTGAAGTAGTTCCGCGGGTATGTTGCCCACTCCCAGTGACTTCCCTTTCTTCAGCGATTGCACTGCTGCCTTAACTTCTTGGAGAATTGGGAGGATTTCTTCTTCTTCTCTTTTCTCTGGACATGCTAGAACTGATGGGTCTCCCTTTGCAGTGTGGTTGTAAAGGTCAGAGCAGTACTCTGTCCATCTGTCCAAGACTTCTTGTTCTTCTGTAAGGCATATGCCAGACTTGCTTTGGATCGTGGAGACCTTGGGCTGTTTAACACTTGTCAGCGGCTTCACAGGCTAGTAGGCCTTCTTGCTGTTGTTCTTGTTCAGACTGTTCTCTATTTCCTGGATTGATCTTTTATCAAGTTCTCCTTTGCTGTGCGCATGCCTTTCCGGATGTTATTGTTTATTTTCCTGTGAGGTATTCTTTTACATTTAAATCTCTCTTTGTTTATCACACAGATCCAAAAGTTCAGTTGTGATCCACGGCTTCTTCTTTGGCCGGTGCTTGCCAAGGATCTCAGTAACGGCATCTGTCACAGCTAAGTTGAAGATGGTGGTCATGGTGGTGACATCTACTTCACCAGCTCCCAAAATGAGCAGTGGTGCAAATTTCCCTCCAATTGTGGCCTGAAATATTTCTGCCACCTCTGGGTCTTGCAGTTTGTCCAGGTCGAATTTCAGTCTAGTGCACTTTGCTGTGTTTACTCTCTTCAAGTGGAGCAGGAAAGACATCATCACGAGATCGCGGTCACTTCCGATGTCTGCTTCTGGAAAAGTGCGTATCCTGCCTGATATGAAGCGTTTCTTGACCATGATCATGATGATGTAGTCGATCTGGTTGTGATGCTCCCCGTCTGGATTTTTTTTAGACCAAGCATTTTTGCCAGCATCAGATTGTTGTATCTGGCAAACTCCAAGAGTCTCAGACCCCTGTCATTTGTCTCGTTGTTGAAGTGGGGTCCACATGTGTCTCCCCAGTTGTGGTGCGCACCTTGGCCAACCCTGGCATTCCAGTTGCCTTGCTCTATGACTATGTCCTTCTTCGGGAGACACACAAACAAAAATAAATCTTACACACAGTACACACACATTTACACCATCCACTTGTGCTGACTACTGGTAGTACTGCTGAAAGAGGTAAGTTTTGAGGTTGGACTTGAAAGATGTGAAATGAACAAAGGAAGAGTTCTGGACAGAGCTGATGTCAATAGACAGAAAAATATTGAAAACCACGAGTGACTGACAAAGAAGCCTAAAACGCAGAGATCGGGAAGGTGTGTAGAGAGATACCATTTCCATAGGATAGACAGGAGCTGACCCAGTGATTACGTTAAAGCAGATAGATGCAATTTTATACTTTATCCTCTCGGAAACAGAAAGCCAGTGGAGTTTGTTCAAAAGAAGAGTGCAAGGTTGACAGCGATTAGATATAAAAATAAGTCTAGCAGCAGAATTTTTAACTTTTTACAGTGATTAAGTGTAGCAACAGAACATCCAGCAAGAAGCGAGTTACAATGATCCAGTCTAGAAAGAATACAGGAAGTGATTAGGGTTTTTGTTGTGTTATATGTGAGGAATTGCCATATAAAACTAATTTGTTTCAAAGTAGCATGTCTGACAGACTTTGGTGACATGTTTCTTCATTGAAAGAGCGGAATCCACGATCCCTCCAAAGATTCCTAGCGCTACCAGCAAAAGAAATGCTCCTAGAGCTAATGGTCACTACAGAAAGAAGAGTAACAGATGGCGAGGCGGACCCAAAAAAGAAAAGAACAGCTTTTTCATCATTAAATTTAAGCATATTGTTAATCATCCATGTTTTTATTTCAGAACTGTAGTTTGACAGTGTTTGTGTCAACTCGTCAGTCAGTGGTTTTGCATGACTGTTCAAGCTGAGTGTTATCTGCAAAGACTGAAAGAGGAAGTAGTCAACTGAGGTTTTTTATTACTGAGGATAGGAAGGGAGCGGTGTACAAAATGAAAAGAACGGGATCCAACACTGAACCCTGTGGAACATAGAAAGGAAGGAGTAGGAGGGAATTTAGTTTACAGAAACAAACTAATTGCGGTGATGCAGGTAAGATGAAAACCATTTGAGAGCAATTGAATGGATGCTAAGGGTAGTTTCTAGCACGGAAATGAAAACATTATGATGAATAGTGTTAAGGAGGCCGAGTTGTCCAGAAGAAGAACAGACAGTTTGTCTTGATCCAAAGCGGTAAGAATGTTATTGAAAATCCAGAGCAGAACATTTCAGTACTGTGTCCAAACCGGTATGCAGATTGAAGGGGATTACAAAGGTTATTTTCTTCCAGATGGGGATGAAACTATTTGAACACTACTTTTTCCCAGATCTTCAAGACAAAAGGCAAGTTTAACTTAAGACAGGACTAAAGTTTTTTAGTTCATTTTTGTCCAGAGATTGTTTCTTAAGAAGAGATTTAACTACAGCTGGGTTTTTTAAATCAGAAGGGAAAGTGCTAGATACCAAAGAAGAATTGATTGTCAGAATGGGAAGAACAATACATAAATAATCAAAGGGTAAAAAACAGCAGATAGTTGCTCAATTTAATACAGTAAAACCTCAGTTTTGAGACCCTCTCTTAAATGACTTCCTCCAACATACGACCGGAAAAAAAATTCACGGATGCTTTGTACTATATAAGCGACCTCTCTGAAACAACTACCTCTAAAACGCGACTTGCGACCTTCAAATAATTAAATTTTACGACCTAGCATCTGAAACATTCAGATTCCAAAGTAATACTATATTTGTGAGCTTGAAGAAAACAGTTTCATTTACAGCTTTTAACAGTAGACGATGCATTAAAGCAGCTTGAAATACTCTAAAAAGCTGACAAGATTTGCCCTGAGCAAGGGCCTATCAGATCTTGCCGACACCATGTCTGTTGTTCAAAGTGACATATACTAAGACTAAGAGAACACGCACGGGTGGGGGGATCATGCAAACAAACATAAATAACCGCTTTCTTTTAAAAAAAAACTAAAACACTATTCAATGACTGAATAAAAATAATTACAACAATATTAATAAGGTTATCTTATAAATAGTTATAACTCCAAACATGCACTCAGCACTTACATACACTTTTAAACAACTATCATACCAAGTACCAACATTGATTTTTTATTTTGTAAATAATGAGGAACAGGAAGATATTGACTGTATTGGTTGTGAGACAGAGTTTATATAAAGTTTAATCTATATTTCTGAAAGATGGTAGATGTTCCCTATACTTAATCATTAATGGTATGTGTACTTCTTGTACATGTATTTATTTTACTTAATTAATTTTCTAAATGTCTTTTTCGAAAATGTCCTACCTCCTTTTTAAGACCCTTCCAATTTAAGGCCTAGTTTTAATGGCATTTTGAAGGTCGTAAAACAGAGGTTTTATTGTAGTAACAATGGATCAATGAATAAATCTTAAATCCTTAATAATCAGTTCTTGAAAGAACACACAATCCTACCTACATTGTCTAAAATAATATTGTTTACAGCCACATAAAATGTACAGCACTAAGCCAACCACTGCAAAACCATGAACCCATCAGGTCAATATTATCAATCTTCGAAAGGAAAACTTAATAGTATGCATAATGTCTGTATCTCAACCAAATGCAACTTCATACAGAACAACATCCTGGTACAAAAACAAAAACTGAGCAGTACAGATATCAAGTACAGAGACTAATCGCAATGCCTTGTAATACAAAGACCAGTTTATGTAAAACAATGAACACCATGGTGTATAGCTAGCTCTTGAGCCTTGCCTTAACTAAACTTTGCTTTTCAGACAAAGAATGAATGCTATCTTCCTACCAATCATTTCATGAGCTCGTTTCCAAAACCCAAGCTCAATTTATTTGATACATTTCTGCTGATTCAGAAATGTGGAGTCAAAATGCATACGTGTACCAAAACATGAGTAGGGATGACTTTCACTGCGTTAAAACACTACAACAAAATAAAATACTGCAATTCCAAAAGTAAATTACAATACAATACAAATAAAAAACAAACAAACAAAAACCACATGTATATAAAGTCATAACTAAAACATTTATGGATATAAATAATACTGTAAACTATTTTCACAATAGCAATTAGCATAAATGTATTAAGCTGTCAGCCCACAAAAAGAAACAGGAAAAAAAACTATAACATAATTAAAGAACTAGTCTACAGCAATAAATAAATTATCAAAGTAATCCCTGACTACTACAAGAACAAAATAAAGGACTACACTAACAGTAACACACAATTATGGCATTCAAGTAAACTTACGTCTGAAGGGAATGCTCAAAATTGTTTGTATAGAGATTATAATTATAGTTTTGTACCATAAGTGCACCAACTGCTGAAGAACCATTTTCTGACTGGTGTTCTAATTTTCTCATTTCAGCTGATGAGCAGTGCATGTCCGTATCATCATCATCACTAATATGTTTGCTCATTCCCGTCTCAGAATGTGGTGTGCCACAATAGGGAAGTGTTTCATTGTCGGATTGCTGTGCTGGTAATACATGAGCTTCTTTTGTAAATGCTGACAAAAGTGTGGGTGCATGCTGAATCACAAGATCACTAAGTCTGTTGGACTGTTTCAACAATTCTGACCCTATGCTGCCAGATACTGTCATATCCACATCCATTGTGTGACAAGCAAGATGGACAGTTCCGCAAACCGAACATAAAATATTAAATCATCAAAGCATAAAACTAACACTAGTAACAGTTGGTTAATTCATTCTTGAACTGGACACACACAATGACACATGCCCCGATTTTGTGGTAAGACACGGGCGTAGCACTCTACACTCGTGTCTGCGCTTGTAAAACTGAAAACTATGCCAGCGGCTATCATGCTAATCTCCTGCGCCTGCCTAGTAAAACAGCAATCAATAAATGCGCACTTTGCCTACTCAATAATAACCTTCGATCTTTTGCTTGGTCACTGAACAATTGAATAAGTAATTGAATAATAACATTCTCATTCTGAACGACTGAAGTTCAAGTAGGCTACTTAGTGAAGACAAGTCCTGGCTTGTTATGAACGAAATCTGGTTTCGATTCTAATAAATTCAAACAAACAAACAAAATAACCAAAAGCTATAAAATATAAATAATTTCTTCTCATTACCTGAAATTGGTCACAATTCTTTGGAATAATGAAAATTAGGTGGAAAATTGAACTTGAAGTTCATGTTGTTTACGAAGCTTCGAACTTGCCGCGATTTAACACGAGCGTTTTCATTCGTTGCTGCCACCAATGAGACGACCTTTCAGGTTGGGTAATTTTTAGAAGTCAAAGTTCGAGATTGATATTCACATGACTCCAAGATGTCGCCTTCCTCGGAAAAAGGGGAAGGTACCAAAATACGTCAAAATTATTTGGAATTTGTGGTTTGTATGAGAAAATAGGAGGAAACGCTTGATCGATTTGAAAGAGAAGTGTAAAAATGGAGCAAAGCAAGATATCTCTTATGTCTCTTACTCGTTTGGTGAAGGAAGAAGAAAGTTCTTGTCAAAAACACCAGCTGAGATGCTTCTTCAATCATTTACTTCTGGGGCAATGGGAACTTGCAAGATCTGTTGCCCATCTAATTTTTCAAGGACCAATAAAAGAATATCACAAGCGTGTTGTGACTGCCTTGTCTGATGTGGCTACAAACCCCTATGAGCAGAGGCAAGTGCCAATCTTTAATAACTTCCTGATTAAGTGATTTATTCAAGACTACTTCAACTTGCAGTACACAGTCTCATCGGTAGTTATTGAGCAGGCCTACCTAGTATGCCAAGAAGCCAAGTCTTTAGGCATATTCATGAATTTATTATATATGTATATTCATCAGGCTTCAGTTTAAGTTCAATACATGTAAATGTTATAAGTTATTTTATATATAAAGGGTTTGGGCACTGAATAGAATAGACCCAACGTTTCCAAGCATGTCGTAAGAGGCGACTAAAAGGGGTGCTGTCCCCTATATGCTTCATGAGTCCGGGGACGTTAATTTACCCAATCAATCAATCATTGGGCAAAAGTCTTCTACACAGAACGGAGGAACTGCATGTTATTGTTACTACAGGTTCAACAATCACCCGCTTGGGGCCAAGGCGAACCACACTGTATTCATGGATATTGGCTGTGGCCAACAGCCTGGAGAGAATTGGGCCCTGCCAGGTCTTTCTTGACCAAGACACACTGCATATTGAATAGAACCATTCACTTCATACCGGATCGGTCATTGCCCGGGTCACCAAGGACCGCGCCTTCCGTTGGCCCCCAGGACAGAGGTGATAAGTGTGCTACTGATGGACAACTTAGCAAGATCCGCACTAGAAACAACATCGTCATAGGAATTTGGAATGTCAGGACCCTAACTGTGGAGGGAAAATTAGAAGAACTGGCCCACAAGCTGTACCACTATCGATGGAATGTTTTAGATCAGTGAACTGCGCTGGAAAGGCCTAGGTGAAACAACGACTAACAAAGACAGCTTTATTTCAGCGGTAGAGATGACAGGCACGAACACGCGTTGGATTCTTGGTCCACAAGAACATTCTAGCCACTGTCATGGGTTGTCGTCCAGTCTCCAGTAAACTCATTACATCTGTCTGAGAGCAGCCCCTTTCAACATCACCATCATCCAGGCCTATGCCCCAACATCTGACTATGACTACAGCGAAGTGGAGGATTTCTATGAAAATCTAAAGGCTGTCCTTGACCAAGTGCTGAAGAAGGACATAGTCATAGTGCAAGGTGACTGGAATGCCAAGGTTGACCAAGATGCTCACCACAACTGGGGAGACATGTGGTAATTACTGCAACAACGAGACAAATGACAGTAGTCTGAGTCTCTTGGAGTTTGCCAGATATAACAATCTGATACTGGCAAACATGCTTGGTCTTCACAAAAAATCCAGGCGATGGGCATGGCACAGTCCCGGCAGTGAGCATCACAACCAGATCGACTACATCACGGTCAAGAAACAATTCAGATCAAGCATCAACATTGGCAGGACACGCACTTTTCATGGAATAGACATTGAAAGTGACCACGATCTCGTGATGATGTCTTTCCAGCTCCACTTTAAGAAAGTAAACACAGCAAAGTGCACTAGACTGAAGTTTGACCTTGACAAACTGCAAGACCCGGAGGTGGCAGAAATATTTTAGGCCACAGTTGGAGGGAAATTTGCACCACTGCTCATTTTGGGAGCTGGTGAAGTAGATTTCAACACCATGACCACCACCTTCAACTCAGCTGTGACAGATGCCGCCACTGAGATCCTTGGCAAGCACCGGCCAAAGAAGAAGCTGTGGATCACACCTGAACTTTTCGATCTGTGTGATAAACGAAGAGAGATGAAAAAGAAAAAGAACACCTCACAGGGAGCTGATGCCTACCGAAAAATCAACAATGACATAAGAAAAGGCAAAGGAGAACTGGATAGAAGATTAATGCCAGGAAATAGAGAACAGTCTGAACAAGAACAACAGCAAGAAGGCCTACCAGACTGTGAAGCGGCTGACAAGTGTTAAACAACCCAAGGTCTTCACAATCCAAAGCAAGCCTGGCATATGCCTTACAGAAGAACAAGAAGTGAAGTCTTGGACAGATGGACAGAGAACTACTCTGACCTTTACAACCACACACCTAATGGAGACCCACCAGTTCTAGCATGTCCGGAGAACAGAGAAGAAGAAGAAATCCTCCCAATTCTCCAAGAAGTTGAAGCAGCAGTGCAATCACTGAAGAAAGGGAAGTCAGTGGGAGTGGACAACATACCCGCGGAACTGCTTTAACTTTTTAAGCAGGAGGAGAAGCGATGATTGACACCCTCAATATCATCTGTAACAAGATCTGGCAGAGTGGGGAGTGGCCTACACCATGGACCCAGTCGCTTGTCATCTCTCATCCAAAAAACAGTAACCTTTAGGAGTGTGAAAATTACCGCACGATCAGCCTCATCGGCCATCCCAGCAAGGTCCTCCTGAAAATAATATTCAACGGGTTGAAACCCCAAGCTGAACAAATCATAGCTGAAGAACAAGCAGGATTCAGGGCAGGACGAAGTACCACTGATCAGATTTTCAACCTCAGAATAATCTGCGAGAAATACCTACAGCACCAGCAACATCTATATCATGTGTTCGTAGACTTCAAGAAGGCGTTTGACCGAGTCTGGCATGCAGCTCTGTGGGCAACCATGAGTTTGTACAGCATCAGCCCTAACATTATTGAAGTCATCAAAAGCCTGTATGACAAGGCTACCAGTGCAGTCCTCCATAACAGCACCATTGGAAAACGGTGAAGAACAACAATCGGTTGCGTCAAGGATGCCTACTATCTCCAACACTCTTCAACATCTTTCTAGAGCACAATCATGTCAGAGCAATCTCCAACCTTCGTTTTGCAGATGACAATTATGGATTGGCTGGAGAGGAACAAGAACTTGAACAGTTGGTACAGAGGCTTGAAACTGCCTCCAGAGTCTATGAAATGGAAATAAGTGCAGAAAAGACCAAAATGATGACCAACAACACCAATGCATCAACTCGGACATCAAAGTCCAAGGCCAATCCCTCAACTCAGTGCATAGCTTCAACTATTTAGGAGCCATTGTATAAGACAATGGGTTCTCGACAGGAAGTCCTCTCCAGGATTTCACAAACAATTGCTGCCATGACAAGGTTGAAGCCCATTTGGAAAGACAGAACCATCAGTCTACATTCCAAGGTAAGGCTGCTGCTCTCCCTTGTCATCTCCATCTTCCTATACACTTGCGAAACATGGACCCTCACAGCAGATCTACAACGAAGAATACAAAGCATGGAGATGAGGTGCTACCGAAGACTTCTAGGCATTTCCTAATCCTATACACAGCACATCACCAACGACGAAGTCCGACTGAATATCACACAAGCCATTGGACAACACAATGACCTGCTCACAGTGGTGAAGAAACGGAAACTCCGATGGTATGGCCATGTCACCAGGTCATCAGGTCCTGCAAAGACCATCCTGCAAGGCACAGTACAAGGAGGTAGATGAAGAGGGAGACCGTAAAAGAGGTGGGAGGACAACTTTCTTGAATGGACTGGTTTGATAACGAGCGAAGCCATGAGTGTTGCTGAGGACAGAGAAAGATGGAGTCATCTGTGGTGCCCCTACGACTTCCGAGTTATGGGATAGGATAGGATATAAAGGGATTGTTCTTATATAACGCACTTACAAGCTCAAAGATCTTCTCAATGCGCTGGCCACTAATATCCAGCACACACACAATAGTTTGCTGAAGTCAGGATTTGAACCCACATTGTTCAAGACAAACCTACACAAGCCTGACAAACGATGCCTGAAGAAGGTTTGCTAAATTCCTGGTGATAATAGCTCATATAACATGTAAGATTTTATATATATATAAAATATGAGAAAATTACTTTTCTGCAAAAAAAATGGATAGCGATTAATCTTGATGATGTAGATCAACATCAAGAAGATGAAGAAAGGGATAGAGAAGTTGACCATGAGGATGATCAATCTGATGAATGATGATTGTAATTTGTACTAAATTTATCTCTTATTTATACTAATAACCATTAAAAAAACTTATTAATAATGCAATAAAACTGTAACTATTTTAAAAAGTATGTGCTGGTACCTAACAAGAAAGCTCCAAGCACATAACAAAACAGATAAACAAAATTCAAATTATAAAAGTAGCATGATGCAATAATACGACATGTCATAATAAATCCTTAAAATGACTAATAATTAAACTTTACAGGATTTAATGGGAAAAAAAAGGAAGAAAATTAAAACAATTTTGAAATTCAGCGTGAACAGCATACAAAAGTTAAAACAAATAGAAGGGGTAGGGTGGGAAGAAGCTGGAATAAAAATGAAATCTATTCTAAAGAAACAATAAATAAACAGTGAAATTGGTGTGTCATTGATAGTATGTGTTTAGGTGTTGAATTTCTTTATTCAGTCTGATTTTTAATAGTTTTGTGTGGTCCTGATTCGGCTTTTAGGAGTCCACTGGATATTGAATAAACATTGAATATGTCATCTAATCTCATTTGTTTGTATTTATTCATTTATTTCTTTTATAACAGCACTGGATCGGCCACTGTGATGACTCCAGAACAGTTGTCATGGCTGGCATTGCAGGAGTATGAGCATCTTGTAAAACTTCAACCACAAGTAGGCTAAATAAACGTTTCTTTACATTTTTTAAATAGTAAGGATTCAGAATGAGGCAAATTCAGTCAGTTAGTCCGTCTGTCACTGTCAGTTGGTACTTTCCACGTCACCTAGGTTGGGCTAGCCTCCCAGGCCATCATATTTGTTCTACCACAAATGGCAGGGTCATAGTCACTTGGTTGCTAAACATGTTTTGCCCTATATATCTAAGAAATAGTTTATTTTGTTTTGATTTATTTTGTCCAGAACCATGCTGCTAGGATTGTCTTTCACTCTTCTAAATTTGACCACATCTCCCCTCTCCTACACTCTCTCCACTGGCTTCCTGTTCAACAGAGAACCTCTCACAAGACTGCCACACTCTGCTATAAGTATAAGTCCCTTGATGCTTCTGGCCCACAATATATATCTGACCTACTCCATCTCTACACCCCATCCCGTCAGCTTCGCTCTTCTGCAGACTCTCGTATCTTTACGATCCCCACTGTCAGGACAAACACTTTTGGCCAAAGGTCTTTCTCTTATCAAGCCCCTGTTACCTGGAACCAGCTCCCCCACTTCATCCGTCATTCACCCTCCCTGCCAACCTTCAAAAAACATCTAAAAACTTATTTATTTCCATCATAGTCTTTAATTTTGATTGTCTTTGAGTATGTTTGGTGTGCTTAGCTTCTCGCAGTGACTAATTTAATTGATTTTTTGTTTTTCTTTATTATACTAGAAGTGATTATGTGTGTGTGCGTGTGTGTGTGTGTGTCTGTGTGTGTGTTTTGCAGAAGGTGGTTATCAGTGAAAAAATTATCTTCTTTTCTTGTTTTGTATGTTTTCTTTTTGATTAGTTGTAAATTTTTGAATTTGTAAACGCCTAGGGCTTTGTTTAGATTAGGCGTTAATAGCCATAATAATAATAATAATAATGTTAATGGCTAATCATTCAATAGTAGTCATTTGCAGACCTGGGTACCCCCAGTATTCTTCAGTATTTTGTACGGATCATTTTTTAAAATACGGAAATACGGATTTTGGGGGGAATCCGATTTATCTATTTGAAAAATACGAAAATTGTTTGCTACATACAGACGCAAAGTGACACGACAATCAAGAATCTAAAATTTCCGACTGCCAATATTTCAGAGATCGAATAAACAAGTTACGCGCATGCGTCAATGCATTTTTGTCTTTCTCGGTCAATCACGACCAGTTCCGACTACTGCAGAAGATCAGATAAACTTTCTGCGCATGCGTCGTTCATTGATTTCCTTTCAATTACAAAATGGATGAGAAGGAAAGCGGGAAAGTCCCTGATAAAGAGGAAACCGAATGTTTTTTGCCAGCGAAAAAAAGACGTTTACAAGTTTACAAAAGCTAATACAGCAAGACATGAAAATGTATTTGGCCTAGCAAACAAGGTGACAGCTATGTCTTTGCATTGATCTTGAAGGTCAAGGTCATTTTAGGCCTTACATTAAAACATTTCTCTTCGTACAGTAGACTGGCTTTATATTTGACTTATAGTATGTATCAAAATTGGGTTATTTGATACATGAACATCAGAGGTCACATGAAGGTCAAAGTCATCCCAAGATCAAGGTCACTGAAGGTCAATGTCATCCCAAGGTCAAGAGCATTGAAAGATCAGTCGGTATTACTTTTTATTTTTTTCTGGACACTCATTGAGTCGTTTTAATGTTATGTTGTTGTTTATCAGTTTATAGTCCCCTCTCTTCCCGTAAGGATTTTCAGAGAGGAGACTCTAATTAAAAATTTAATGTTAAGTAATGCATGTTCCATAAGGAACATGTGAATCATATCTTACTATGCATTTACTTCCAACAACGACCTGACAGGCTGAGGGATTAGATAGAGAAAGATAGACATACCATTTACCTTGTTAATTTGTTTGTTCGTAGTTGTTACACTCAGTTCGATGTTGGTGTTTTCTATCAGTATCTGATTCAGCCCCGATGCTTGAATTCCTGATAGTTGTGTAACTCAGATTCGTTTATTCACACAGCCCGTCCAAACAGCATACAATTCACAAAGTCGACGTATGAAGTTTTCCACTTTTATTCAGCACACATCAACAACTGCATACAATTCTCAATTCAACTCAACAACTTTCACAGCAACTCTCCAAATCACTATCAACAACTTTACTATCAACAACAATCTCTCAACAACACACGGAGCATCGAATAAATAATTTTTTTCTCTCCTTCGAGATGACGACAGCTCGTTCTAGAAAATGACGCATTACAACCAACCAATCAGAATTAAAGATCGTCATCATTGACTTACGTCATACTTCTCTCTTCCTGCCAAAAGAATGTTCTCCATTATCTACGACCATCAAGAAACTTCGATCGATAGTAAACAAACAGATCCGGAATATTCTACAACAATATCGACTAACCAAAATTATCAACGTTATACAAAGCCTCTCCTAACAACAATGCAAACTCAAATCAAAGGTAAATAAACTCCATTCTTGAATACTTTGCAAATCGAAACGATTAGATCTATCGTACACGCTTCCGACACACTTTCGTTCGCGTTTCAACGTAACACAACCCCCCACTCAAGAAGAAATTTACCCAATTTCTTTCAACAACGTTGAAACGTAATGCACAAGCAAAGTACAGAATTAAAACTTCTGAATACTGTCATTGAGCTCAGTTCATCCACACAGAGTCAATGTCCTTCTATCCGCAAGTCTATCTGGATATTGTCACTGTTCACAGTTCATCCACACAGTCAATGTTCTTTACTCACACACTCTGCTGAGGAAGTCCGCACCAACATTGTCTGATCCTTTGATAGATTCTACTCGCATGTTAAAGTTCTGCAAGTACATAGCCCATCTCATGATTCGACTGTTCACAAACTTGGCAGAGTTCAAGTAAGTTAGCGGCTTGTGATCAGTCTGTAGCACGAACTTCACTCCTTGAAGGTACAGTTCGAACTTCCGGATTCCCCATATGATGGCAAGGCACTCTTTCTCCATGGTCGAGTAATTTTTCTCAGCCCTGGACAGCTTTTTGCTGGCGTAACTGACCGGAAATAGTTTCCCTTCGTGTTCTTGCATCAGTATGGCGCCGATGCCTTCGTCCGCTGCGTCTGTTCTTAAGACGAATTCCTTGGAAGTGTCAGGCAGTCGTAGCACCGGATCCTTCGAAAGGAGGTCGCGCACGGTCTGGTACGCCTTCTCCTGAGACGGTCCCCACTGCACTTGGTTTGGACAGCCTTTCCGCACCAGGTCCGACAAGGGTGCTGTGATGGCTGAGTAGTTCGGTACGAACTCCCTATAATACCCAGCCAATCCCAGGAAAGATCGTACTTGCTTCTTTGTTTGGGGACGTGGAGCGTTCAGAATTTTGGTGACGTTTTCTAGCAGAAGCCCCTTTTGTCCTTCTTTCAGCGAATGGCCGATAAAGTCGACGTTGTCAGTCCCCAGAATGCACTTACTGGGTCTCACGGTCAGGTTAGCTTCTGTTAGACGGTGAAACAGCTCCCTCAAGGTCTGCAGATGCTCTTCCCAGGTGCGGGTGTGGACTAGCAGGTCGTCCCAGTAACACACGACGTTGTCCATCCCTTTGAGCATCTTCCTCATTCCTCTCTTCAGGGTAGCTCCGCTGTTGACCATGCCAAAGGGCATCCTTAGGCACTCGTACGTCCCATCAGGAGTTATGAAAGCAGTCTTTGGTATGTGTCCTGTTGACGCACGGGGACTTGCCAATAACCCTTGCTGAGGTCAATCTTTGAGAAGATTCTACTCCCCGATAGTTGGCGGAAGAGGTCTGCTGCGGTAGGCATCGGCTCAGGGTCGAAGACGGTGATCTTATTAACCTTCCTGTAGTCGATGCATACTCTGTTGCTGCCGTCCTTCTTCTTCACGACCACGACAGGGGACGCGTAGGGGGAACTGGACTCCCTGATGATGCCCATCTTCAGCATCTCATCGATGTCTTTCTTCAAGGATTTACGGGCCTTGAAGGGGATCGGGAAGGGCTTGGATCGAACAGGGATATTCGAAGTGAGGTGGACTTCGTGTTCGACCAAAGTTGTAGAGCCAGGGACATCGCTGAAGTTGTGGGGAAACTCGCCCATAAGGTCCTTGAGCTCCATCTTTTGACCTTCCGTCAAGCTTGGTCCTAGCTTAACATCATCGATGCCTTCTTTGCTGTGGAAGTCTCCTAGTTCCAACAGTTCCTCGCTATCAAAGCTGTTGTCGATCTCAACTGCTGTTGCCACATGCACAGTCTCTGATGGCCTTTCCACGTACAGCTTGAGGAGGTTGGCGTGGTATATCTTGGAATGCTGGCCGACCTTCACCTTGTAGTCGTTGATCCCCACCACGGTCTCCACTTCGTACGGGCCTTTCCACTGCATCAGCAACTTATTGTGATCAGTAGGTAGCAGCACCAGCACTTTGTTGCCAGGTTTAAACTTCCTGTTCACAGCCCTACGATCATAATAGTGCTTTCCACAGTCCTGGGACTTCTTCAGGTTTTCTCTGGCTATCTCGAGAGTCTGCTCCAGCTTCTCCCGTAGCTCAAACACGTACTGGTAGCTGTTCTTCACCTCTGGGGTGTCTACTTCTTTCGTCCACAGTTCTTTTAGGATGTGCATCGGCCCGCGGATGGTTCTTCCGTACAGCAGCTCGAACGGAGAAAAGCCGGTGGACTCCTGCGGTACTTCTCTGTAGGCGAAAAGTAAGGCGTTGATGTAGCGATGCCATTGTCTGGGCTGCTCGCTGCACAGTTTCTTCAAGGTGGACTTCAACGTAGCATTGAACTTTTCGACAAGCCCGTTGCACATTGGATGGTAGGGTGTCGTAGTTAAATGCCGGATGCTCAGCAGTCTGTTGACCTCCTTCATACAGTCAGAGACGAACTGCGTCCCGAGGTCTGTCAGAATTTCTTCAGGCACTCCAAGTCTACTGAACATGTCCACCAGTGCCTCTGCTACAGTTTCAGTGTCAATCTTCTTCAGTGGCACTGCTTCTGGGTACCGAGTCGCATAGTCCACTAAAGTCAGTACCCACCGATGACCTTCTTCACTCGGAGGTCTTATTTCGCCGATTAAGTCTAAGGCCACCCTCTTGAAAGGTCGGTCGATCAAAGGCATCCTCTGCATAGGTACTTTCGGGACCCTTCCTCGAGGTATGGTCTTCTGGCAAATGTCACATGATCGGCAGAATCGGCTGACGTCCGCATGAAGTCCTGGCCAGTAGAACACCGCCTGGATTCTGTCCGACGTCTTCTTGATGCCTAGGTGACCTCCCATAATTGAGTCATGCGCTACTTCCATCACCTGGCGCCTTAAGGGTAATGGTACCAGTACTTGACGTAGTGGTTTACCTCCGTTGACCCTCGGGTGCTGGAAGATTCTGTACAGGATCTTGGCCTTCACCTCAAAATAGACCGTGCCACTGCCCTTGGTCACGTGGTCTTGGCGGTTCCTGTACTTGTTTAAAGTGCTATCAGCTCCCTGGAGCTGGATAAGCTTATCTCTGTCCACGATGGCAGCTTTAGAGTTGTCGGCGACCTTCAGTGGCGTAGACGTCTTGTCTCTCTTGGCCTGGGCCCTGGTAGTAACGGCACCGACGATCTCTGGTCGGCAGGGCTGAGCCGGAGTAACCACATTGTCCCGTAGCAGCTCTGTAAGGTCTCCATCGGGAAACGGCAATGGATCCTCCTCCACAACTTCGACGTGTTGGGTTGAGGCAGGACTCCATTCTGGATCGGGGTCGTCGGGTCGTCTCGCGCCGTCGATGTTCCCGATCGTCAAATCATACAGCGGCTTCTTCAGGCAAACCGCTTCGACTTCGCCTATGTAGAAAGGGGTGTTGACATGAATTTTTGCAACTGGCGCTTTCACACATTTGCTGTCGGCCATAAGTGTCCATTTTGAATCGCCAGTGAACTGTTCTTTAGCGATTAGGTCTTCTCTGACGATGACCCCACTGCAGCCAGAGTCTCTTAAAACAGTCACTTCATGATTTCCGACGCGTCCCTTGGAAACAGGCATGTTCTGTACGGTCACCGCTGCGCTGGCGACGACGGGGATGGATTTTCCGTTGGCAAGGAGAAGTTGGCCATCGGTCATGCACTCTTGCACGTCCGCAGGAGTAGCTGTGCGCTTGGTCTCACTCGGAAGAATGACGCTCCCGCCGCACACTTGATGGTCAGATCTACTGGTTTGCCGTTGATTGGAGAACCGCCTCTGCCGGTTGCCCGCCGCTGAATTGTCCGTACTGCTCCGCTGTCCGCTACTTTTGTTTTGAGGGCAGTTAGCTGCTCTGTGGTCTGTAGCGTTGCAGGTGAAACAGCCTCTTGAATGCCCTTCCCTGGGAGGAGGCGTGGAGTCCGTGTGTCTCTGGCTCGTCTGGCTTCCCTGGATCTGGTTCACATGGTTTCCAGTCTTCTGAAAATGTTTCGTCGCGCTGGGTGGCCCCAGGGTTTTCCCATGAGCGATGAGATATCTTTCAGCAGCCTCAGTCACATCTTTAAGCGTCTGCAGCTTTTGTTCTTCTAAGTGGGTCGCTAGGTCCTTGTGACAGGCATTGAGAAATTGTTCCTTCACGATCAGGTCATGGAGACTGTCGTAAGACTTCGTTTCGCCTGATAACTCCACCCACTTGTGTAGGTATGACGACAGGCGCTCCACAAACTGCTTTGGCGTCTCGTCTGACTTAGGCCGGCATTCACGGAAGCGTTTACGGTAGCCCTTCTCTGTAAAGTTGTAGCACTGCAACAGGGCCTCTTTCAAGACGTCGTAGTTTTTGGCGTCATCGTTCGACAGTCTGGTGTAAACTTCGAGAGCTTGCCCCGTCAGAAGTGCACTCAGTCGAATCGCCCAGTCTCGAGGTTGCCAATTGGAGCTTTCGGCGAACCTTTCGAATCTCGCCAGATAACTGTCAATCTGGTCCTTCCCGTCGACGAAAGCTGGCAATTTAGGAGCCGTATGGTCGTTGGTGACTTGTGGCGCATGCTGATTGTTCTGGATACGCGCCAACTCTAGCTGGTACTGACGATATCTTTCTTGCTGCTGCTGTTCAATTTCCAGACGCTTCAGTTCAAATTCTCTGTCTTCACGACGTCGCTGCTCCTCTATTTCTCTTTCTTCACGACGTCGTTGCTCTTCTTTTTCTTGCCGCTGCTGTTCAATTTCTAGACGCTTCTGTTCTAGTTCTATTTCTTTTTCTAACGCTTCTCTTCCAATTCTCTTTCTCGTATTCTCTCCTGAGACTTGACGTACTCCGTCAGCTGCTTGCCTTTTAGATTCAGTTCAACCCCTTTCTGCCAGAAGTCAGCCATCTTGATGCTTCTGGAAAGTTCTTTTCTAGAAGGTTCTTTTCTGGAAAGTTCTTTTTCTAGAAAGTTCTTGACTGTAGAGTTCTTTTTTTCTGGAAAGTTCTTGACTGTGCTGTACCTTTCTAGACTGTTCTAGAACAGCACGCTTTCTGCAGTAGCGCTGATGCTTGTCACTAGTCGCCTTCGTTGACGCAGGCCCCGCTGTCCTCGTCGTATGCGACGCTGCACCACGCTGGTGTTGATGTATACGCTCCTGTGCTGAAGTAGACGCGACGTCCGCTCGTCGCTCTCTCTAATACTGGCGATGTAGCTCCGAGACTGTCCCTCGACGTAGTCCTGCGGCAGCCACGTAGTCCCGCTCTGTTGTTCGCTCACGAAGCAACTCTTCGGCGACTACACGCCCTTGCAGTCAACCCGAATCTATCGGATGTAGTCCCAGTATGTTGGCCCCTCTCGACGCAACTTGTTGGCAGCTACCCTCGATGACTGCCTCTCGTAACGTTGACTCGCTTGTTGTAGCAGTTGAACCCTTGGCTATGGCGTGAATCGCGGCTTGACCCCCAAAATGTTACACTCAGTTCGATGTTGGTGTTTTCTATCAGTATCTGATTCAGCCCCGATGCTTGAATTCCTGATAGTTGTGTAACTCAGATTCGTTTATTCACACAGCCCGTCCAAACAGCATACAATTCACAAAGTCGACGTATGAAGTTTTCCACTTTTATTCAGCACACATCAACAACTGCATACAATTCTCAATTCAACTCAACAACTTTCACAGCAACTCTCCAAATCACTATCAACAACTTTACTATCAACAACAATCTCTCAACAACACACGGAGCATCGAATAAATAATTTTTTTCTCTCCTTCGAGATGACGACAGCTCGTTCTAGAAAATGACGCATTACAACCAACCAATCAGAATTAAAGATCGTCATCATTGACTTACGTCATACTTCTCTCTTCCTGCCAAAAGAATGTTCTCCATTATCTACGACCATCAAGAAACTTCGATCGATAGTAAACAAACAGATCCGGAATATTCTACAACAATATCGACTAACCAAAATTATCAACGTTATACAAAGCCTCTCCTAACAACAATGCAAACTCAAATCAAAGGTAAATAAACTCCATTCTTGAATACTTTGCAAATCGAAACGATTAGATCTATCGTACACGCTTCCGACACACTTTCGTTCGCGTTTCAACGTAACAGTAGTACATCTTGGAGTGTAAAAATTGTTAAAGGAATTTTGTTTGTCTATTTACAGGTGGGATTGGACCTGACAGAGCTAAGGAAAGATGTAGAATTCCGTCTTCTTCTGGTGCTAAAGTTCAAAGGGATTGATGAAAGTCTTCTGCATGTGAGATTTTTTTCCTTTTTTTCTCTTGCAATATTTCAGGTATTTTCAGGTAATATCTGGTAATACTTTCAAAAAAAGATCGGAATCAGAATAAACCAAATGTTAATTTGTTGGTCGGTCTATCCATACATTTATGGTGTGCCTTATATATAAAAAACCATTGATTTTATCCATACTTCATACGAAGTCAAAGTTGAAACTTTTAATAATTAATTAGGATAATAATATAGGTCCTCTGGACCTATCTTAAAGATAGTCCTTCAAAAAGAAATTCGGAACAAAATAATAGAACATTACCAACATTACCTAGGTTAGTGGCCAGCCTCCCACACCATCACATTTGCTCTACTGCAAAAGGTCAAGGTCGTTGGAGTCAAATTATTGCTAAACTTGTTTTGTTCTATATTTCAAGAACGTCTGAGCCAATTTTGTTGATTTCTGGTATACACTACTTCAACATGGCCAATCATACAGTAACAGGTTGTCAATCACATTGAGTAGTTATTATCTTGACTCCTATCCTATCCTGTCCCATGACCCGAAGGTTGTAGGGGCACCACAGATGATCGTTTAACCAGCATACTCCATCTTTCTCTGTCCTCAGCAGCCCTCATGGCTTCGCTCAGTGTCAAACCAGTCCATTCTCGAATGTTGTCCTCCCACCTCTTTTTCGGTCTCCCCCTTCTTCTACCTCCTTGCACTGTGCCTTGCAGAATGGTCTTTGCAAGGCCTGATGATCTGGTGACGTGGCCATACCATCTGAGTTTCCGTTTCTTCACCACTGTGAGCAGGTCATCGTGTTGTCCAATGGCTTGTGTGATGGTCTGTCGGACTTCGTCGTTGGTGATGTGTTGGGTATAGGAAATGCACAGAAGTCTTCTGTAGCACCTCATCTCCATGCTTTGTATTCTTCGTTGGAGATCTGCTGTGAGGGTCCATGCTTCGCAAGCATATAGGAAGATGGAGATGACCAGAGAGCGCAGCAGTCTTACTTTGGAATGTAGACTGATGGTTCTGTCTTTCCAAATGGGCTTCAACCTTGTCAGGGCAGCAGTTGTTTGTGCGATCCTGGAGAGGACTTCCTGTCGAGACCCATTGTCTGACACAATGGCTCCTAAATATTTGAAGCTGTGCACTGTGTTGAGGGATTGGCCTTGTACTTTGATGTCTGTGTTGATGCCATTGGTGTTGTTGGTCATCATTTTGGTCTTCTCTGCACTTATTTCCATTCCATAAGCTCTGGAGGTGGTGTCAAGCCTCTGTACAAGCTGTTCAAGTTCTTGTTCCTCTCCAGCCAATCCATCAATATCATCCGCAAAACGAAGATTGGAGATTGCTCTGCCCCCTATGCTGACTGTGCCTTCGTGATCTGCAAGAGCATCTGACATGATGCGCTCTAGGAAGATGTTGAAGAGTGTTGGAGAGAGTAGGCATCCTTGACGCACACCGATTGTTGTTCTGAACCAGTTCCCGATGACGCTGTTATGGAGGACTGCACTGGTAGCCTTGTCATACAGGCTTTTTGATGACTTCTATAATTTTAGGGCTGATGTTGTACACTTTCATGGTTGCCCATAGAGCTGCATGCCAGACTCGGTCAAATGCCTTCTTGAAGTCTATGAACACATGATATAGATGTTGTTGGTGCTGTAGGTATTTCTCACAGATTATTCTGAGGTTGAAAATCTGTTCAGTGGTACTTCGCCCTGCCATGAATCCTGCTTGTTCTTCAGCTATGATTTGTTCAGCTTGTGGTTTCAACCTGTTGAGTATTATTTTCAGGAGGACCTTGCTGGGATGGCTTGACTCAGATTCTATGATTTACCTTGGTATATTTCGACAGCATCACAATGCCTTATTCAGCCTACTAATTTAAACCAACATTTTTCAACTTCTGTAGGCTGAAGAAGGCATTGTGATACTGTTGAAATATACCAAGGTTAAACCATAGAATCTGTTAAGATAATCACACCAGCTCAATTCCTATGTGAGCAGTACTTTTCAGTGCTTCAGTGTTTCGCATGCTGCGGGCTATTTATAGCCTGCTTGCACCACCCTTCCAGTGAAAGGAAGTATCAGCGAAGCTATTTATAGCTAGCCTGGCTGACCTAACTTCAAAATCTGAAAAGCTTTGGTTGAGCCGCTGTGTAAATAGGAGCACGCCAGATCCTAAGAACATATATTCTGCTATTGTTGTTGGTTAGTCAATCCAAATTTCACTTTATTTCCAAACACATTTTTTGCCTTTTCTCAAGAATAATTGAATGAAATTTGATTATTTTTACCTTGTAGATACTTACATATTGCTAAGCATGCAAGATCATTTCTGCCGTGTTTTGGCAGAAGGAAGCAAGTCCACAAAACTAACTTTCGAGAAAATCGACTTTTTGTGTTTGCATTTATATCTTTCAAAGTTCAATTGCTTTCGTCATGCGGTGAGTATTTTCTGATGTCTGGCATTGATTTGCATTTAAATTAAGAAAATCAGAAAAGAGAAGCATTTATTTTAAGAAAAATTACGGTTTTAATGGACATACTGCTTTCTGCCATATTATTCTGGAGACAGAACCTTGTTAAATAATCTGGCAGAGAGCAGTAACTGGACATGCTGCTTTCTACCAAATTATTCTGAAAACATAGTGTTGTTAAATATTCTGGCAGAGCACAGTATGTGTACTTACTGCTTTCTGCCAGGTTATTTTGAACAATACCTGGACTTACTGCTATCTGTCATATTATTATGCTTTTTTGCCAAATAATTGTGAACGACACATGGATTTACTTCTTTTTGCCAGATAATAATAAACAGTACCTGGACTTAGTGCTTTATGGAGAAAAAAACCCCAATGAGATCGATTGAGATATCGTGTCTCTCATGCCTTTTATGTAGTAAACTGATTGGATTATTATGTTTGATAATATAGGTATTTAATTGAAATCGGTTTCATTCATTTCCAAATTTGTTAATTTCATATAATAAAAATGAATAAAAATAAGTTTTCAGAGAAAATTTTATTTTTACCGTTATCTCTTTCGCTGTATGTTTGAGATGTCTTGCATTATTCGGTTGACATTTCCGTATGTTTCTTTGTGTGTGGGTGTGTGTGCGTGTGTGTGCGTGTGTGTAGCTATTTGTACATTGGCTGAGTGTGTGTTTCAACTCCGACATGCTTACAACGGAAATTTCCTGGAGTGAAGAAATATGCACACAAAAATCAAGTAAGGACAGAAATATACTAACGTCAACTGTAACTATACACACAGATAATGTGTAGATAAGGAAGAAAAAGAATAATACATCAAACACTGTTAAAAACAACGTATAACAAGACACGCATTTATTAACTAATCTATCATTTGCTTTATTTCAACAAACGTAAACGGAGTTGTTGTTAAAGTCGATACACATAGGCACCACACAAATATAAAATAGTACAAAGTGTTGTTTTGTTTGGGGTATACTTGACTTCATTAGTGTGAAGTAATCGAACATTGGGCTAAATAAATGTCAAGCATCAATGAATCTTTGTAATGTCAACAAGCAAACGTTAAGTGCGTTTCCCAGACACATTTCTTATTTCCACAGATCCCAGTTCCTTTAGTTTTCGTGTGGCCATCTACCACCCTTGGCGTTGTACCATGTCCTCATTGGAACTGCTGCCACACACAGAGCAGTAAAACTTGCTTTCCTCAATGATAACAAGCATTGTCAAGAAAGTTTATCTCTTCTTTCAGACTCCACACCTGTTGCAATGCTGGGTGCGGAAGACTTTGTAGGTTTCTTTGTTCGCCTCTTTTGTTGACTGGTTTTCTTCTTCGGTGCTACAGCCTTTGCTTGTAGAGAGAAGATGTTACCATCTCTGATTGCATCTTTTTGATGGAAACATCGGTTGCGTAACGTCCAGCAATTCCCTCGTGCCACAGGCACACAAGTAGACGGCCTTCTCTTTTCGAACTTTTCAGGTGCCCCAATGGAGCGAAGGTTTGGTGGAAAACCACCAGGCGCCCCGTAGATGCACAGGGTTTTCACCCCAGGAGTGATTGGCATGAGCAAGATCTTCTTCATATTTCTGCAAAAATAAACAGTTTTTGCCCCTTCCGGGGTCTCTGGAAAGAAGTTGAGGCAACAGTGCAATCATTGAAGAAGGGAAAGTCAGCAGGAGTGGACACCATACCCGCGGAATAGCTTCAAGCAGGAGGAAAAGCAATGATTGACGCCCTCACCATTATCTGTAATTATCTACACCATGGACCCAGTCGCTTGTCACCACTCTTCCAAAAAAGGGTAACCTTCAGGAGTGTGAAAATTACCGCACCATCAGCCTCATCAGCCATCTCAGCAAGGTCCTCCTGAAAATAAAACTCAACAGGTTGAAACCCCAAGCTGAACAAATAATAGCTGAAGAACAAGCAGAATTCAGGGCAGGGCGAAGTACCAATGAACAGATTTTCAACCTCAGAATAATCTGCGAGAAATACCTATAGCACAAACAACATCTATATCATGCGTTTGTAGACTTCAAAAAAGAAAAGCCCTTGACCGAGTCTGGAATGCAGCTCTTTGAGAGTGTACAACATCAGCCCTAACATTATTAAAGTCATCAAAAGCCTGTATGACAAGGCTACAAGTGCAGTCCTCTACAACAGCGCCATTGTGAGCTAGTTCAAAACAACAATCGGCGTGCGTCAAGGATGCCTACTCGCGTCAAGGATGCCTACTATCTCCAACACTCTCCAACATCTTCCTAGTGCGCATCATGTCAGATGCCCTTGCAGAACACCAAGAAACAGTCAGCATAGGAGGTAGAGCAATCTCCAACCTCCGTTTTGAGGATGACATTGATGGATTGGCTGGAGAGGAACAAGAACTTGAACAGCTGGTACAGAGGCTTGACACGTACACCCCCAGAGCCTATGGAATGGAAATAAATGCGGAGAAGATCAAAATGATGACCAACAACACCAATGGCATCAACATGGATTTGAAAGTCCAAGGCCAATTACCTCAACAAAGTGCATAGCTTCAAATATTTAGGAGCCATTGTCTCAGACAATGGGTCCCGACAAGAAGTCCTCTCCAGGATCGCACAAACAACTGCGGCCCTGACAAGGTTGAAACCCATTTGGAAAGAGAGGACCATCAATCTACATTCCAAGACAAGGCTGCTGCGCTCCCTTGTCATCTCCATCTTCCTATACGCTTGCGAAACATGGACCATCACAGCAGATCTACTGTACAACGAAGAATAAAAGCATAGAGATGATGTGCTACCGAAGACTTCTGGGCATTTCCTATACCCAGCACATCACGAACAACGAAGTCCGACAGACCATCACACAAGCCATTGGACCACACGATGACATGCTCACAGTGGTGAAGAAAAGGAAACTCCGATGGTATGGCCACGTCACCAGAACACCATGCCTTGCAAAGACCATCACGCAAGGCAAGGTGCAAGGAGGCAGATGAAGAGGGAGACATAAAAAGAGGTGGGAGGACAACATTCTAGAATGGACTGGCTTGACAGTGAGCGAAGCCAAGATGGTTGCTGAGAACAGAGAAAGACGGAGTACGCTGGTTAAACGATCATCTGTGGTGCCCCAACGACCTTCGAGTTATAGGATAGGGTCTCTGGGTCAACTTACTGCTGCTTCAACTTGCAGTTTGATATGCCATTGTGGGTACTATAGATCTGGAACAAAAAGGTTTGACACAGTTTAACTAAACACCACAGTGATCTATACATACATAAGGCAATATTACTTATTATATGATAGAAGTTGGTTTTAAAGCAAACAATAGCTTTGATATCCCCATTTACGGTCAGCTCCCAACTGCGGGCACATACGCTTTGCAGACGTCATAATAGTTTGATGACGATCGTCCTATCTTTTTCGGTGTAGGTTTTTAGGTACATAACAAAAAAAAAATTTTTTAGCAAATCAATTTTGTATACTCGTGTTTACCGGTTCGTGGACTGTCATCCGAAACTTTACTTAATAGTTTAGGACAAATTTTATCACAATAAAAGAAATTGTCAGGCCATCAGGTAATTATGATAGGCCATGCCAACACCCCGACCGCAATTGCCGACCGCTACCCTTTGTTCTTTGTGACACATGTTTTGAAACTGAAATGAAACACATCCAGACATGTAGAACAAAGTCTGATGGTTGAAACACAAATATCAGTCATGTGGGCAGTTATAATCGGGTAATGACCATGAGGTAAACTAAACAGCTGCTGTCCGCACTACTACTAGCAAAATTATCTTTCGAAACTGCTGCTCACGTCTAAATTGTCTTATTGGATCTAACGTCATAAAATATGTTCTTCAAAGGATACCATCAAACAATACAGTAGATCCATGAGGTAAACTAAACTGTCCGCAAATGGGAATACCAACCCTAAAAAAACGCTTGACCTAACCAACATGAAACAGCATTGCGAATTCAGTAACTGCTTTGTCGACAACAGTGAATTATCTTTCGAAACTGCTGCTCACGTCAATATTTTCTTATTGGATCTACCGTTATAAAATATGTTTTTCAATGGATATCATCAAACAATACAGTAGATTCATCACCTCGTAGAATAACTGGCTACCACCACATCAATCAAGACTGTGATCGGTTGATCTAAAAAAAAAAAAAAGGATTAATACTTCTTGAGGATAAAAACACATAGAAAAGTCTGCTTTTTTTATTAGAAGAATTATAAACACATACCTTTTCTTGTAGAAATCGCAGACCAAACAATAGAAATTATGGCGAACGGTAGAATAAAAGACACGTTCTGATTGGTTACAGAAAACCTGTAACACTACAGCGCATCGCTGGTTGGATAATGGACATGATGCTTTCTGTCGTATAATTTTACACCCACGGTCGCAATGTAGCAAGTCCCCGCGAAACTGGAAAGGCAAAAGCTGAAGGACTTGCTGCTATCTGCCAGATTGTTCCCTTCCTTGCAAAATTTTAAACGGACTTACTTCTTTAAAACTCTGAAACTATACGTTGTACAAACTTGAAATTTACTCATAAGATGCGCCTGCGTTTGGTGTTCATGTTGAACTAAAAAAGTCATTTTTGATAAAAGGTGGACTTGCTGCCTTCTGCCAATGCACGGCAGATTTATATTAGCACTTTCTCATAGGTCGTCACTGTGCTTAACAGTTCTCGATTTGCACTGGATCTCAAAATTGTCTTAACCGATTTTGATAATATTTTGTTTGCAAAGTTCAAATAGATTCAGATTCAGATTCAGAAAACTTTATTATCTCCAAGGAGAAATTCTAACATGGATTTGCTGTCAGCAAAAGGTAATAAAATGTAACAATACTATAAACATGTAAACATGTACGTGTAATCACGCTTATGTACATATTAACAAGAACATTTCCGACACATTGTAAAACTTAAAATACATATCACACTACATGTCCTTATTGCACTTCAACATAAATAAATAAAACACCTACCCACAAACACACACACCCACACACACACATCCACACACACATGGATTAGACATGAGATTATAAAATTATAAACGTTATAATACAATCATCAAACTTTGCGTATCATTCTATAATACAATCACAGATTTTAAAACGTATGCATTAGTTAACTAGATACATACTGAATAGTTGAAAAATTGCTGCAAATATTATAGAATTCATCTCTAGTACTCCCATAAACCACTCGCACCCAACTCATTCAGTCAACACTTATTAAGAATTTGTACTGATTTGGGTACAAAACTGTTCCTAGCTCTAACCGTAGAAACATTTGGCACTCTGAAACGGCGACCAGAAGGAAGGAGCTGGTAGTGCTGGGCTAGGATGTGAGTGGAGTCTCTTACAATCATGCTCGCTTTCTTTCTTACTTGCCTTTCGTACAACACACACAAACTCTCCTGCTTTTCACCCACCACTTTCCCACACACCTTCACAATTCTATCCAACACATTCTTACTCCTCACACTGAGACCTCCAAACCAGCAAAGAAAACCAAAGGTCAGCACCGATTGAATAAAACATCTGTAAAAGTTATATAAAACAGACTTGTTGACTTGCAGAGAGCGCAATTTCTGGAGGCAATATATTCTTGACTGACATTTCTTATGGATGGAAGTAGTGTTGGAATCAAAGGTAAGCTTATTGTCAAGTATTGTTCCCAGATATTTGTATTCCAAGACTCTCTCCACCTTTTCTCCATCAATCACTAAGTCAGGCACAGCAGATGGGTTTTTTCTAAAATCAATAATCAGTTCTTTAGTTTTCTTCACATTTATATTTAAGAAATTCTCTTTGCACCATGCAATAAACCTTTGCACTTCCTTTAGATAAACAGTTGCAGAGTTGGAGAGGTCTTGAAGGGCAGAGTCATCTGAGTACTTAATGAGAGGTGTATTTTCAGAGCCTGTGCAATCGTTGGTGTACAGAGTAAACAGAACAGGAGATAGTACAGTGCCCTGAGGGGAGCCAGTTGATGTAGTTCGAGTAGAGGAGAGAGCTCGCTGGAAGCAGACTGACTGAGATCTGTGAACTAGAAAGCTGACTATCCACAGGATAAGCCTGGGATTGACGTCAAGGGCCAGAAGTTTGAGCGCCATGAGATGAGGTTGTATCGTATTAAAAGCAGAAGAAAAATCGATAAAGAGAATCCTAACGAAAGAACTAGGTTTATCCAGCTGTGTATAAGCGTTGTTGAGTAGAGTGAGTGTTGCGTCGTCAGTGGATCTGTCTTGCTTGTATGCGAACTGAAAAGGATCAAGAAACTGTTGTGTTTGAGAGAGAAGTTTTTTCAAGACGATACGCTCAAAGCATTTCATGGCGATGCTGGTGAGTGCAACGGGCCTATAGTCATTCAACTCAGATGGGCTTCTAGACTTAGGAACAGGACAGATAGTGGAATTTTTCCAGACTGAGGGGACAGCACATTGTTTCAATGATAAAGAAAACAAATGACTGAAAACAACACATAACTGAGCAGAACATACTTTCAACAGTTTTCCACACAAGCCATCTGGACCCATTGCCTTACGGGGGTTTATTCTCTTGAAGTGGGACTCAACAACACAATCCCGGATCTCAAAGTCACCAGAAGCATCTCCCTCCCCATTTCTCACCCTTTCCTGAAGATCAACCAAAACTTCAGACAAACTGTCACTCAAATCATTGCGTTCAAAACGACAATAAAAATCATTCAGCTCGTTAGAGAAAGCTAACTTTTCATCTTCACTTCGCAGGCAACCACTGCTCTGAGGTTTATTCTGGCCTGATAAGGTTTTCAACCCCTTCCAAGCATCCCTTATGTTGCCTGACTGGAACTGACGTTCAACTTTCTCTTTATATTCTAACTTAGCTGCACGTATTTCCTCCCTTAATTTCCTCTGAACCCTCTTTCTTTCTTCCCTATCCCCAGTTTGAAATGCAATTTTCTTTTCATTAATAGTATTTTTCAGTGATCTCGAGACCCAGGGCTTGTTGTTTGGATAGATTTTGACTTGTTTGGTTGGAATAATCATGTCTTCACAGAATTTGACATAGTCAGTGACCACATCAGCAGCCTGATTAACATCATCAGAGGAATCAAGAAAAACATTCCAGTCTGTGCAATCGAAACAACCCTGCAATTGCTCAACACAATCATCCGACCATACTTTTACAGTTTTGGCAACGACAGACTCAGTTAGTATTTTAGGTTTATATGAAGGGATCAAATGTACAGAGTCGTGATCGGATAGTCCGATTTTAGGGAGCTGAAAAGATTTATATGCATGGGGAATGTTGCCATAGCAACAGTCAAGTATAGCATCTTCCCGTGTGTTGACAGTGACAAACTGTTTGAATGAAGGGAGACACCTGCGCAAGTCACAATGATTAAAATCGCCAAGAACAAAATTAGGGGCATCAGGCGAAATCAACTGCAGTGCACGAACGACATCTGCAATTTCTGTGCACGCACGTGAGCGTGAAGCCTGGGTAGTAGGGTGTGTGTATATCACAGTTATAAATATCTGTCCAAATTCGCGTGGTAAGTATTTGGGTCGCAGTGACACAGCGAGCAAATCAACATCAGGTGTACACAGTTGCTTTCTTACTGTCACATTGGCTCGACTACAATACTTCTCGTTGACATACAAACACACACCTCCACCGTGATGTTTACCGCTGACAGTAAATTCAGATCGGTCACTGCGGAATGGCGTGCCAAAACCGTCAATATAAACACTGTCATCGGTGATACAATTGTCAAACCATGTCTCTGAGAAACATAATAAACATGCGTATTTAAATTCGTTCATATATTGTACGTAGGCACATAGTTCATCGAAGTTGCAGTTTGGTGGCTTGGGTCGAAGGGAACGAGTGTTCGAAAGAATGATGGAAGGAAGGGGTAGTAGGGTCCTGTAGCGTCTCAACCTCCGTCGTATCCCCCCTCGGTGACCACGTCTACGCCTTCGGACAATCACATCAGTATTGGAACCATCAGCGTTACAATCAGGAATGATTTCTGCTGGGAAACAGTCAAATCGATGGGGCATAGCGTCAACAGCCGATTGCAGAAGCAAAATTGACTCACGTGTGTACTGAATGAAATCTGTTCGCCAACCGTTATGACGATCGCCATGTTGACCCGTAGCATTCACACCACACTTCAACATACAAAATACCACAGCCACCGTCACCAATACATCCAGAAACAACACAGCACGCATCTTGAAGTCTTCACACACGTCAGTGCAATAAATCAGCCTTCACAATACGCTAAGAACAATGTAAACAGAAGAAAATATAGCCGACAGCAAAACACACGTCAAGTCGCCCCAGAGTGAGCGCCCCTTCTTTTTTCTTTTTTCCAGAAGAAATAGTGGCCCATCAGTCCAGTCATTTTGCTTGTTTAGGATAAAACCAAGATCCAGGTCATTAGAGCTGTCCAGTCAGTTCATGTGGTTACTTTGAAGTGACCATGACCATAAACTATAAGAAATCCAAACTTATGTAGAGATAATAGATTGATCCTTAATATATGTTCAATTTTTGCATTGAACGAAGGTCAAGGTAATTTTAGGCCTTACAAAAACATTTTAAAAAATTTAGGTCTTACAAAAACATTTTTAACTCTTTGCCTGCCAGGCATGTTTCCACGTTTGTGCCAGACATTTCTCTGGCACCGGAAAAAAGTTCAGTACCTTAGGCATTTAAGCTACTGTTCTTTCAATAATAGTTGTTAAATAGACATATTTCATATCAAATTAAAGGTAAAAGTGAAGAATAAGAAAAAAAAAATGTTAATTTGATTATGTTATTGAAATATGTGTTTTGAAAGCATGTTGATCTTTTTGAAATGATAAAATAAAAGAAAAATATTTCTACATACCACAGTGATAAAAAAAATTTGGAGGAATAATAATTCCAATCACTGAATCAGCTTCACACACCAGAAAGAAAATTTATTTAGGATCAAAATACACTTTACAGTTTGAAATTATATTGATTATTAGCAGAGTTTGACACACTGTCGATTGTGCCCATCACAATGCTTAGTAAAATGCACAAAAAACACTCTAAAAACGAATCAATTTGAAGAAACCACGCGCGTGTCGATCGAGAACGAAAGTAGAAAGAGTTATCTTTCTTTGGTTAAAATAAAACTTGGATTGGACTGCGCAAAAAACCGGAACGAAACGGAATACTGAAATCGACGATATATCATCGATTGGCACAAACATGGCGGCTCAGATCGACGATATATCGTCGATTGGCAGGCAGAGTTACAATTGCCATCTTACAGTAGGAGTCTCTATATTTGACCCATAGTATGCAACAACATTGGGTTATTTGATCATACATGAGCATCTGAGGTCATGTGAAGGTCAGGGTCATCCTAATCACTGAAGGTCAAGGTCATCACAATGTCTGTTCTTTGTCATAATACAGCTTTTATTATTTAATTGTACATTTGTGTATTTGATGCTGGAGGTCAAGGTCATCTCAAGGCCAAGAACATTGAAAGATCAGTCAGTATTACATTGAATTTTAATGCCAGAATACAAAATAGAATCCTTTATTGTCCTCATAAACATAATTTACAAAGAGATTTTTTTTAATGCATTGTCCATCTGCATATAGAAATTCAAAACAATTAAATTGTAATAGCAATATAAAATTAAAAATAAATACTGATGATGATATTTACAGTGATTAAAACTTGCTGACAGTGACACTATCCTATCCTATCCTATCCTATCCTATCCTATCCTATCCTATCCTATTCTGTCCCGTAACCGGGAGGTCGCAGGAGCACCACAGATGATCGTTTAACCAGCATACTCCATCTTTCTCTGTCCTCAGCAGCCCTGATGGCTTCGCTCAGTGTCAAACCAGTCCATTCTCGAATGTTGTCCTCCCACCTCTTTTTCGGTCTCCTTCTTCTTCTACCTCCTTGCACTGTGCCTTGCAGAATAGTCTTTGCAAGGCCTGATGATCTGGTGACATGGCCATACCATCGGAGTTTCCGTTTCTTCACCACTGTAAGCAGGTCAACGTGTTGTCCAATGGCTTGTGTGATGGTCTGTCGGACTTCGTCATTGGTGATGTGTTGTGTATAGGAAATGCCCAGAAGTCTTCTGTAGCACCTCATATCCATGCTTTGTATTCTTCGTTGGAGATCTACTGTGAGGGTCCATGCTTCGCAAGCATATAGGAAGATGGAGATGACAAGGGAGCGCAGCAGTCTTACTTTGGAATGTAGACTGATGGTCCTGTCTTTCCAAATGGGCTTCAACCTTGTCAGGGCAGCAGTTGTTTGTGCGATCCTGGAGAGGACTTCCTGTCGGGACCCATTGTCTGATACAATGGCTCCTAAATATTTGAAGCTATGCACTGAGTTGAGGGATTGGCCTTGGACTTTGATGTCCGTGTTGATGCCATTGGTGTTGTTGGTCATCATTTTGGTCTTCTCTGCACTTATTTCCATTCCATAAGCTCTGGAGGTGGTGTCAAGCCTCTTTACCAGCTGTTCAAGTTCTTGTTCCTATCCAGCCAATCCATCAATGTCATCCGCAAAACGAAGATGGGAGATTGCTCTACCCCCTATGCTGACTGTGCCTTCATGATCTGCAAGAGCATCTGACATGATGCGCTCTAGGAAGATGTTGAAGAGTGTTGGAGAGATTAGGCATCCTTGGCGCACACCGATTGTTGTTCTGAACCAGTTCCCGATGGCGTTGTTGTGGAGGTCTGCACTGGTAGCCTTGTCATACAGGCTTTTGATGACTTCAATAATTTTAGGGCTGATGTTGTACACTTTCATTGTTGCCCATAGAGCTGCATGCCAGACTCGGTCAAACGCCTTCTTGAAGTCTATGCACACATGATATAGATGTTGTTGGTGCTGTAGGTATTTCTCACAGATTATTCTGAGGTTGAAAATCTGTTCAGTGGTACTTCGCCCTGCCCTGAATCCTGCTTGATATTCAGCTATGATTTGTTCAGCTTGGGGTTTCAACCTGTTGAGTATTATTTTCAGAAGGACCTTGCTGGGATGGCTGATGAGGCTGATGGTGCAGTAATTTTCACACTCCTGAAGGTTACCTTTTTTGGGAAGAGTGATGACAAGCGACTGGGTCCATGGTATAGGCTACTCCCCACTCTGCCAGATCTTGTTACAGATAATGGTGAGGGCATCAATCATCCCTTCTCCTCCTACTTGTAGCAGTTCCGCGGGTATGTTGTCCACTCCCGCTGACTTCCCTTTCTTTAGCGATTGCACTGCTGCCTCAACTTCTTCCCGGAGAATTGGGGGGATTTCTTCTTCTTCTCTGTTCTTGGGAAATGCTAGAACTGATGGGTCTCCATTTGGTGTATGGTTGTAAAGGTCAGAGCAGTACTCTGTCCATCTGTCCATCTGTCCAAGACTTCTTGTTCTTCTGTAAGGCATATGCCAGACTTGCTTTGGATCGTGGAGACCTTGGGCTGTTTGACACTTGTCAGCCGCTTCACAGTCTGGTAGGCCTTCTTGCTGTTGTTCTTGTTCAGACTGTTCTCTATTTCCTGGCATTGATCTTTTATCCAGTTCTCCTTTGCTGTGCACATGCCTTTTCGGATGTCATTGTTGATTTTTCGGTAGGCATCAGCTCCCTGTGAGGTGTTCTTTTTCTTTTTCATTTCTCTTCGTTTATCAGACAGATCCAAAAGTTCAAGTGTGATCCACGGCTTCTTCTTTGGTTGGTGCTTGCCAAGGATCTCAGTGGCGGCATCTGTCACAGCTGAGTTGAAGGTGGTGGTCATGGTATTGACATCTACTTCACCAGCCCCCAAAATGAGCAGTGGTGCAAATTTCCCTCCAATTGTGGCCTGAAATAGTTCTGCCACCTCCGGGTCTTGCAGTTTGTCCAGATCGAACTTCAGTCTAGTGGACTTTGCTTTATTTACTCTCTTCAAGTGGAGCAGGAAAGACATCATCACGAGATCGTGGTCACTTCCGATGTCTGCTCCTGGAAAAGTGCGTGTCCTTCCAATGTTGATGCTTGATCTGAAGCGTTTCTTGACCATGATGTAGTCTGTTTGGTTGTGATACTCCCCGCCGGGACTGTGCCATGTCCATCGTCTGGAGTTTTGTGGAGACCAAGCGTGTTTGCCAGTACCAGATTGTATCTGGCAAACTCCAAGAGTCTCAGACCCCTGTCACATTGTTGCAGTGGGATCCACATGTGTCTCCCCAGTTGTGGTGCGCATCTTGGTCAACCTTGGCATTCCAGTCACCTTGCACTATGACTATGTCCTTCTTTGGCACTTGGTCAAGGATCGCCTGTAGATTTGCATAAAAATCCTCCACTTCGCTGTCGTCATAGTCTGATGTTGGGGCATAGGCCTGGATGATGGTGATGTTGAAAGGGGCTGCTCTCAGGCGGATGGTAATGAGTCTACTGGAGACTGTGCGGCAACCCATGACAGTGGCTAGAATGTTCTTGTGGACCAAGAATCCAACGCCGTGTTTGTGCCTGTCATCTCTACCGCTGAAATAGAGCTTGTGGCCTTTGTCAGTCGTTGTTTCACCTAGGCCTTTCCAGCGCAGTTCGCTTATGCCTAAACGTTCCATCGATAGTGGTTCAACTCGTGGGCCAGTTCTAATTTTCCTTCCTCAGTTAGGGTCCTGACATTCCAGGTTCCTATGACGATGTTGTTTCTCATGCGGATCTTGCTAAATTTTGCATCAGTAGCATACTTAACACTTCCGTCCTGGTGGCCAACGGAAGGCGTGCCGTGCGACGACCGATCTGGTATGGAATTAGTGGATAGTGTCATCATGTAGTGTGTCTTGGGCAAAAAAGACCTGGCGGTGCCCAATCCTCTCCAGGCTGTTGGCCACAGCCGAAATCCACGAATACAGTGTGGCTCGCCTTGGCCCTGAGCACGTGGTCGTTGAACCTGTAGTAACGTGAGGTTCCTCCGCCCTGGCCAGTGACTTCTGTGTAGAAGACTTTCGCCCAATGATGCCGTGCTAACATCACAAGTTCCCGGATCCAAAGCTGTGTTCCTATATAACCGGTGGAAGACTATTAAACCTTGTTTGTGGAGACATATATATACAAGGGTGGTCCAATAAGTACTTAGCCTACAAAAGTAAAACGAAAATTTTGAAAAAGGGGCGATTTAATTTTCAATATAGTCTCCTTTTAGTTACAGTAGATACACTTGACCCAGCGATGCTCCAACTTATTTAACCCGTCTGAAGAATACGGTTTCTCGAGGTCTGCAAAGTAGGCCTCCGTGGTGGCAATGACCTCATTCGACTCAAATTTATTCCCCGGCGATTGACTTTTTCAAGTTTGGAAACAAAAAAGAAGTTGCACGGGGCAAAATCTGGAGAGTACGGTGGATGGGGCAGCAGTTCGTAGCCCAATTCAACCAATTTGGCTGTTGCGAAGGCTGAGGTGTGAGCGATATTGCCCTTTTTCCATTTTTCTAAAATCCGCAGACACGCCCGCTTCCACCCGCGGTCGAAATAAAACTACGAGTCCGATCTGGCTGAAATTTCGACAGTAGCAGTCTACGAGAATGTGCTACATGCTAGTAAATTGCTCTTGCAATACTGGCGCCATCGGGCGGTGAGGCTAAGTACTTATCGGACTGCCCTCATATATATAGTTCTCTGATAGTAATATTATTGTGCATGTATTACCACACCACAGGTGCCCAAATCTGGATAGGCGTGCATCTGTCTATGAAAACTCTCCCCTCTTTTATTATAACAATGTGTCCAAGTCACCTCAGCAAAAATCATTGGTCATCGCATTCTTCAAATTTGTATGAACGAATGATTTCTCTTGAAATAAGGTGACTCATTTTCAACAGTGATTCATGCAAACATCCAAAGTACTATGTGCAGTCTATTTTCAAACTCAAGCAATTCCTGTAAAATTGTTCATGGTAATAATAATCAGTTGGTGGATTTAGAATATATGAGTGAAGTATGACAGCAAATTACAGTTGCCGAGATATATAGACCTATTCAAGGGAACACTCCTGTTTCATTAAATCATAAAGTGCATTGTTCTTCACAACTGACAGAAGTTGACCGCATGCTTAAACCAAAAGCAGTTACTACCAGCAGAAATTGAACGGGTTTGAAAATGGATTGCACATATTTATTTTTATGTTTGCATGAATCACTGTTGAATCCATTTAATTGTCTTCTTTCGAGAGAAATCTTCTAGTTCATTCATATCTAAAACCCAGTACAAGGTGCTGCTATTATGGATATGTGTTTGTGCTGTTATATTGTTTTACTGCTGTATTTTGTCTTACTTGCAGCATGTGCGTGACTCCATAACTTGTGATACATGACTGATGTATGTTTAACACTGTGTTTACCTATCCTTTAGTGCGGTATACATGTTGAATGCCAATGAAGTGTATGACATGATGAATGCATGTGAGGCTGTGCAAGAAAGGATGTATTTTATTGTCTCCATGCCACACCAAAATCCTTGTACAGTTTTTACTTGGTGAATAAATATTCTTATGTCTTATAACTACATTGTCAGCAGGCATTTTATGGAAGTTGGTGGCAGCAACTTGTATGGATTGTTGTGGCACAAGTAGCCGGCTACCCGGTTTACTACCAACAGGTTTCACCGCCTTTTAGGGCAAATATTTTTATGTCCCTCTTATGAGGGATAAACAAAAAATTAGGCTCGGGTTGGGCTGTTTTTTCAAAGTGGTGGCTGAGAGACGGGAGTCAAATACTCCGCTCGGCTACAAGAATTCAATTTAATTTTTGTGTTTTTGTTAATTGAACAAATTTTGATTTTTAAATGGACACTGCACACAATTTTCCTTGTAAATATTTATGACTATAAAGGATTCTGTATTCTGACCCACGATTTTTGCTGAGGTGATGGACACCTTGATATAATAGAAGAGAGGAAGAAGCGTTATCGTAGATTGTGTATCCATATATGGGTGCCTGCATACCAAACTAATTCCACAGTGAGATGTCAATGTTTTTTTTAATATTCACTGTCTCTTTGTCTACAATTACAGATGACTATTCGGTCTCTGCCATAACTGCTTGCATAATTTCACTTTTTATTCCTAACACCTTCATTCCATTTTTTTCCTATGATGACAGGAGGTCTACCAGTATTTCCAAAAGCATCATGGCATTGGACAAGCTTACTCCCACATGTCAGCTTTCGATATCCAAGAGCCTGTCTCCCAGAACATCAGCACTTTTATCACACAGATACTGCAAGACAGACCACTCACTGGCCATCACTTGCTTATTATCCTTATGCCTAAGCAAAGACTGGCTGACAACAAAGAGAGTGAGACCCTGCAAGGGTTGTACATCCAAGCAATAAATGCTTTACTGGATGGCTTACCGAAAGAGGAGAGAAAGAGAAAGTATGTGTGTGACAGAGTGTTCGTGCTGCTGTCCTTTTATGATCCTGAGCCATACTGGAACTACCTGCAGATTCGACAGCTGTTTACCCGCTTGATCTTGTTGGACAGGTATGTTTTTGTTCAAAAGATTCAAGATTTTGATGTTTGTAGAGATGTTTCATGTGCAGGTATTGTTTAATGGTAAAATGGTCACTTGCATCTGCAGTATGATGTCCACAAATGTTAGAGCATTATAAATGCCCTTGATAAAAACAAAGATTTTTTCTTCTTTGTTTTTCTAATTAATTTTGCCTGAGTGCTGATTTGAAAAGTGCATTTGCTGCATTCCCAAAACCAACCTGGTTTACCATATTTTGCGGATTACAAGATACACAGTATAGTATAGTATAGTATAGTATAGTATAGTATAGTATAGTATAGTATAGTATAGTATAGTATAGTATAGTATAGTATAGTATAGTATAGTACAGGGTGTTCCAAAAGTCTTGGGCACATTTTGACATTGAATATTTCCGAAACTATTAAGGATATAAAAACGCCTCTGGCAAATTCAGAAAGCTTGTAATCTCAATTTTTACATGGAATGTTCAAAGATGTTCAATGTGAGCACCATTGGTCACACAAAACACATCAAGCCGATAGTCAAATTCTTGCCAAACGCTTCCAAGCATTTTCTTGTTGAGAGAACGCCATTAATGGGTCTGAAAAGAAATAAAAAAATCAACAGCTTTACAAAAAACCTAATGTAATTAGCTTTAAAATGGCACAACCTTTATCTTACTACCATTCATAGTAATTGAGATATGGGGACTTCAAATGTGCCCAAGACTTTTGGAACACCCTGTATAATATAGTATAGTATAGTATAGTATAGTATAGTATAGTATAGTATAGTATAGTATAGTATAGTATAATATTATAGTATTATATAGTATAGTGTTAGTATAGTATAGCTGGCATTATAAGCTGTTTTACCCTCTAGTTGCCCCCGCCCTTCGTCATTGAAGAATTGGAGGTGCGACGGCTGTTTAGCTGGCAGAACTGCAGGAAGACGGCTGGCCCTGACGGTGTGTCATGCTCCACTCTCTGCCTCTGCTCCCATCAACTCGCCCCCATCTTCACCTCCTCTTCAACTCCTCTCTCAAACTGTCCAATACCTGGTCCCTCTCTGCTTTTAGACTTCTACCATCATCCCCGTCCCGAAGAAGGCCAAGGTGGTGTCCCTCAACGACTACAGACCGGTGGCGCTGACCTCCGTGGTGATGAAAGTGCTGGAACGACAGGTCCTCCGACACCTGCAGGCTCTCACCACACCAACCGGTCTGTGGACGACGCCGTCGCCTTGGCTCTGCACTTCGTCCTCAAACACCTCGAGTCCCCCGACCACTACACTCGACTTCTGTTTATCGACTTCAGCAGTACCGTCAACATCGTCATCTCCCAGAAACTCTTCAACAAGCTCTGC
Source organism: Oncomelania hupensis (assembly GCA_036898135.1). NCBI lineage: Eukaryota > Metazoa > Mollusca > Gastropoda > Littorinimorpha > Pomatiopsidae > Oncomelania > Oncomelania hupensis. The sequence continues at coordinate 44,285,439 of CM072513.1, forward strand.
TCCTTCGATCTTCCTCTCTCCACCTGTCACTGGCCCTTGAACTCTCTTCTCTACTGCTCTCAGACTTTCAAGATTGGCTCCAACCTTTCCAAAACTCTCATTCTCAACACGGGCACGCCGCAAGGCTGTTCCTCTCACCTCTCCTCTACTGCTTCTTCACCAATGACTGTGTGCCCCATGCTGACAGTGTTCAGCTCGTGAAGTTCACTGACGACACCACGGTCGAGGCAATCACAGACCTGGGTACCCCCCGTATTCTTCCGTATTTCGTACGGATCATTTTTTAAAATACAGAAATACTGATTTTGGGGGGGAATCTGATTTATCTTTTTGAAAAATACGAAAATCGTCTGCTACATACAGACGCAAAGTGACACCGACAATCAAGAATGTAAAATTTCCGACTGCCGAATATTTCAGAGATCGAATAAACAAGTTATGCGCATGCGTCAATGCATTTTTGTCTCTCTCGGTCAATCACGACCAGTTCCGACTACTGCCGAAGATCAGATAAACTTTCTGCACATGCGTCGTTCATTGATTTCCTTTTAATTACAAAATGGATGAGAAGGAAAGTCCCTGATAAAGAGGAAAGCGAATGTTTTTTGCCAGCGAAAAAAAGACGTTTACAAGTTTACAAAAGCTCATACAGCAAGACATGGAAATGTATTGGGCCTAGCAAACAAGGTGACAGCTATGTTTTTTGCAGACTTTGTGAAACTGACCTTTCGATAGGAAGTGGGGGAGGGAATGACATTACAAGGCATGTCAAGTCAAAAAAAACATCAGAAAATTGAGAAAGTGAAAACTTCAAAATCGAACACTGCAATTACTGCATTTTTTTCATCCTCAAGTGGAAGGCAGCTAAACAAAGATGCCAATGGTGTCAGGAAGTACTTTCAAGCTGTAACAGATTATCTTGTTAGAGCCCCTCCTAACCCATGCCCAGGTAGCAGATGCAAGTCTACAGCAGTCGTCTTCCAAAAACGATTTGGAATTTTTCCTGAATAAATTTCCAGCACTGATACCTACAGGCTGCTCTCTCAATACAATATTAGAGCAGTTTGCTTTTTATCAGTGCACTGACATTTCCAGCACTGAATCTCAGAGAATGGATGAAGTTTGGCTAAAAATCGGACAGCTAAAAGATGAAAGTGGAGAATTCTTCTTATTTGAACTTTCAGTTGTGATGAGAGGAATTCGATTCCTCATAGCAATGCCCATTGCGAGAGAATTTTTTCTACAGTTCAAAAAAATCACACTGAACAGAGAGCATCAATGGCAGATCAAACATTGGAAGCTTTGCTGCTTTTGAAGTCTAAGCCTGGCCACTCATTTGACACCCAGGGACAGCACCCAACAGAAAAATTAAAGCAGTGGAAAACTGCTTACTATAAATTTCTACAAGAATAATTTGTTTTCTCCTGTGCTTAATAACATTTCTGCACTAGTATTATAGTGTATATATTTTCATATTGTGAACAATCATTAAAAACAACTTAAACCAAACAGGAACTGACATGATATTTAACATGAAACTATTAAGTGAGCTGCTATTAGGATTTGTTTTCCACCGTGCTTAATATTTCTAATTCTATACTAGTATTATATAGTGTATACACATTTTCGTATTGTGCACAATCATTAAAAACAGCCAAGCATGAGCTGATGTGAAATTCAACATTGAACTATGAAGTGAGCTGTTGGGTAGGGCGAGAAGTGACATTAATTTTATCTGAAGAGTCAAACTTTCTACAGAAACGCTTCAAGGAATTTAATACTTAAAGGTAAGGAGTTTGTGTGAATGTCTATGTTTTTCTGTTGCTGTATATTTTCTCTGATCCCGTAACCGAAACGAAATGCGGAAAAATACTGACAGTTTCTGGAAAATACTGAAAAGCATTGTCAAAATACTGAAAGGTTGGTGAAAGTGTACCCAGGTCTGCAATCATCTCCAACGGCGACGAAACAACATACCGCCAGGAAGTTGACCACTTGGTGTCGTGGTCTGAAGACAACAACCTCGAACTGAACACCTCCAAGACTGTCGAGGTGATTGTGGACTACCACAGGAACCAGGAGCCCAAAGATCCACTGCTCATCAATGGACAAGCCATCGAGACAGTGGACTCGTTCAAGTTCCTGGGTTCCCTCATCGCCAACGACTTCAGCTGGGGTGCCAACATTGACACCATCGTGAAGCGGACCCATCAACGACTGTACTTCCTCAGACAGCTGAGGAAGTTTGGCCTTTCCAAAGACATTCTCCTCCAGTTCTACCGGGCCGTGGTGGAGAACGTCCTAACGTTTTCCATCACGTTCTGGTTCGGAACAGCAACGCAGCTTCCTGTACCAACAGATGACAACCTCTTGTGGCAGTCTGTTCCAAATGTTATTCTGTTAGTAAAAACAAGTTCTGATACAAACTATTAAGAACAGTCTTCTTTTTCATTTATACTCGTGACCACGAGTTGAAAGTACCATCTGATTTACACAATAAGATCTTTGTGGATTTGGGGTGATATTTGTGGAGCATAATTGTATACACTTCTATCATGTTATGTCTCAGAATTCTATCTATCGATCTATCTATCTATCGTAATGTCTTAGTGTACTTGTCTTGTTGGTTTGTTTGTTTTTACTGGCTCAGTCAGAATGTCAGGTATTTTATTATATTTGTACTGTATGTTATTGTATTAAGCCATGTCTGTGTGTTACATTTTCATGCATCTTTTATAACATTTTTGCTTTTGTTTAATTGTACTGCACATGTGTATATGTATGCTTTTCTCTTATTGTTGCTTAAATTGATTTTGTGTGTTTGTGTGTGTGCATGTGTTAGATAATATGTAGTTTAGTAACTATATTTTTACTGCTCCATGTTTTAATATATTGTATAGTCTCTTATTCTGTGAGTGCTTTTTTGAGAGTATGCCTGTGTCCTGTAAGCAGACAGTTTGCAATTGCTCTTTATAAAATAAATTATTATTATGATTATTATGATTATTATTATTATTTTATTTTTTATTAATATATTCCTTTTCCTACAAATATGATTTGTTTGTACTATTATTATTATTATTATTATTATTATTCTATTCCTGTTCCTTCAAATCTGACAGATTTTAGCCACACATTATTAGATGCACGGGTTGATATTGGGGAAAAAAAAGTATCGTCCTGTAGTCCGATAAATATGGTAATATATTTTATTTGTTTGGTTTGATCTTGAATGTTTAATTATATATTAGTGCTTGTCGGGGCAGCAGTTTTTGCGATCCTGGAGAGGACTTCCTGTCATAACCCATTGTCTGATACAATGGCTCCTAAATATTTGAAGCTGTGCACTGTTGAGGGATTGGCCTTGGAATTTGATGTCCATGTTGATGCCATTGGTGTTGTTGGTCATCATTTTGGTCTACTCTGCACTTATTTCCATTTCATAGGCTCTGGAGATGTGGTGTCAAGCCTCAGTACCAGCTGTCCACGTTCTTGTTCCTCTCCAGCCAATCCATCAATGTCATCCGCAAAATGGAGGTTGGAGATTGCTCTATCCCCTATGCTGACTGCCTTCAGATCTGCAAGGGCATCTGAAATGATGCGCTCTAAGAAGATGTTGAAGAGTGTTGAAGAGAGTATGCATCCTTGATGCACACAGATTGTTGTTCTGAACCAGTTCTCAATGGCACGGTTGTGGAGGACTGCACTGGTAGCCTTGTCATACAAGCTTTTGATGACTTCAATAATTTCAGGTCTGATGTTGTACACTCTCATGATTGCCCACAGGGCTGCATTCCAGACTCGGTCAAACGCTTTCTTGAAGCCTACAAACTTATGATATAGATGTTGTTGGTGCTGTAGGTATTTCTCGCAGATTATTCTGAGGTTGAAAATCTGTTCAGTGGTACTTTGCCCTGCCCTGAATCCTGTTTGTTCTTCAGCTATGATTTGTTCAGCTTGGGGTTTCAACCTGTTGAGTATTATTTTCAGAAGGACCTTGTTGGGATGACTGATGAGGCTGATGATGCGATAATTTTCACACTCTTGATATGATGGTTACCATTTTTGGGAAGAGTGATGACAAGCGACTGAGTCCATGGTAGGCCACTCTCACTCTACCAGTTCATATACAGATAATGGTGAGGGCATCAATCATTGCTTCTCCTTTTGCTAGAAGCAATTCCGTGGGTATGTTGTTCACTCCTGCTGACTTCCCCTTCTTCAATGATTGCACTGCTTACTCAACTTCTTCTCAGAGAATTGGAAGGATTTTTTTCTCTTCTCTGTTCTCTGGACATGCTAGAACTGATGGGTCTACGTTTGGTGTGTGGTTGTAGTCAGAGTAGTACTCTGTCCATCTATTCAAGACTTCTTTTTCTTTGTAAGTCATATGCCAGGCTTGCTTTGGATCGTGGAGACCTTGGATTGTTTAACCCTTGTCAACTGCTTCACAGTTTTAAAGGCCTTGCTCTTGTTCAGACTGTTCTCTATTTCCTGGCATTGCTCTTCTATCCAGTTCTCCTTTGCTGTGCACATGCCTTTTCAGATGTCATTGTTGATTTTCGGTAGGCATCGGCTCCCTGTGAGGTGTTTTTCTTGTCCATCTCTCTTCATTTATCATACAGGTCCAAATGTTCAGGTGTGATCAATTTTCTTTGAGTGGTGCTTGCCAAGGATCTCGGTGGCAGCATCTGTCAAAGCTGTGTTGAAGGTGGTGGTCATGGTGTTGACATCTACCTCACCAGCTCCCAAAATGAGCAGTAGTGCAAATTTCCCTCCAATTGTGGCTTTGAGTATTTCTGCCACCCCCGGGTCTTGCAGTTTGTCCAGGTCGAACTTCAATCTGGTGCACTTTGCTGTGTTTACTCTCTTCAAGTAGAGCCAGAATGACATCATCACGAGATCATGGTCACTTCTATTATCTGCTCCTGGAAAAGTGCGTGTCCTGCTAATGTTGTTGCTTGATCTGAAGTGTGTCTTGACCATGATGTAGTCAATCTGATTGTGGTGCTCCCCCCCCTGGGACTGTGCCATGTCCATTATCTGGATTTTTTGTAGAGACCAAGCATGTTTGCCAGTATCAGATTATTTTATCTGGCAAACTCCAAGAGTCTCAAACCTGTAATTTGTCTCTTTGTGGCAGGGTTGTTTCCGCAGATCTTTAATACGGATCAGGGGTGAGCCCTTTTTCAACCAAGTTGTGGTCTTGATTCAGCTTTTTTGCAGTCCACTGAACCCTAGAACAATGACTAACTAACTTACTTCAAATCGGACAGAATTTAGCCACACATTAGGTATTATAAGATGCATGGGTTTAAATTGAGGAAAAAATGTATCGCCTTGTAGTCCGTAAAATATAGTAATGTGTTTGGTTTAATCCTGAATGTTTAATCATGTTTGTTAGCTTGTCCCCTTTTATAAACTTTCAGATCAGACTGTACCAACTTCAACACAAAGCGAGTGATGGAGACGTTGACTGGTCGCTCACATGGCTACCTAATGGATGAGTTCTGCAAACTTCTGCATGAAGTGGATGTTTCCAATCCCATGGAAGTGCTAGGGGATCTCATAGAGGAACAAAGGCTGACCCTCCATTTGTTGGCTGGCAAAGGGAAAAAGCACAGAGATGAACTTTGGATACATTACTTCACATCATGCTTGAAGTGGAACAAACACAGTCTTGGACTGATCATGGTAAGCATCAAATTTTGTTCACGTTTGTCATTTGTTGAAATGAAGTTGAAATTAGGGTTCAGCCAATGAATGAATGAATGTTTATTTATTTAGTGCTTACAAATAACCCACACTGTAACGGACGATATATTGGGTGCTATTAGTGCATGCTTATATATCTGACATCATTTCTTTGAAAGTGCATGTAAGTTCTCTGTTAACACTATAACACAAGGTGGAAAACACAACAACACCAACACAATGTTATCTTTCCACGCTCTCGCTTACTATTTATATATATATTTATAAAATCATACAAACATTCAAATATCACAGATGACAACATACGTGAATAAACAAACACAGTGATCAAATGAAACCAAACGAGCTATCTAGCTAATGAAGGTAAGTATTCCTTATAGATCTAACTATCTCATTCTGTAGCGAGTTTCCAACAGTCAATTTGAGCTCTTTCCAGTCTTCACAATTCGATAATGTTATCGCTGTTCAACAACTTGAACAAGGGGTTTAATTATTTGCCTACCCCTGTTTGTAGCTCCGCATAGCCTTCTGTAGGCCTCTCTTCATGGTAGTGGCACAGTCACCAACCGGTGGCCTCTCGTCACTGTAGTGGCACAATCACCATGCGCAGGCCTCTTCACTGTAGTGGCACAGTCACCATGCGCAGGCCTCTTCACTGTAGTGGCATAGTCAATGACACCGGGGACACCATCCACCTCATCTTACGAAGACAGGGCTCGTGTCGATAGGCCTTCTCTCCCACATAGGCTCCACGTCTCAGCCCGGGTCTCTCCTCTCCGCTGTGTAACAATATAATGTTTCTATTACCACTTTGTTTCTGTTTACAATTCATTTTCTCTCCATTTGTTTTGTTCCTTTGAAAACTCTTGTTTCTTACACATCCATTTTAGTCAATCGACTTTTCAACATCCTCCACAATTCTTCCAACTTATACAATTTCATTACAAATGATCCATCACCCACACTCACACCCATGCAACAGCCCACCAAACACTTTACATAAGCTTCATCAATATTGAAAACAAACATGGCGGCCAAAATGCTCACCATGCAATTACAATAACGTTCAAAAATTCCACCTGTTGCATTTATAATTATACAATATCCAAATAAAACACATTTTCATATTTACCTGCGTCTCACGCAGCTTCAACACAGTTAGTATATAATCCAGGTGTTCTCTCACCTAGTCAAAACTTTCCACTTAGCATGAGTCTACTGCCCACACACTACACTGTATTGACAAACAATAGCCACTTATCTTTACACAGAGGCGTGACTCGACACATAGCCACAACAAGAGTGACATTTCAAAACAATCCTCCCAGAATACACTTCCGTACTTACATTTTATTGGATGTTATAAACATGTGACCAAAAAATAGCGCGAATACATCCACAAGCCCACAAAACAAATAATTTAATGTTAATTAAGTTCCTTATATTACATTACACAACGTACATAATATTCTCCTTCCTGATTCTAGGACTTTTCCCCCCCAGACATTTCCCCCCCCCGCCATCCCCCCCCCCCCCCTGCCTTTTCCCCCCTGGATATTTCCCCCCCCCCCAGTATTTTTCCCCCATGCATATTTCCCCCCTGTTGCTCAATTTAAAAACACACAATAGTAATGCCAATCTTGGCAGACAAGACTCATAAAATGTATATGCTCCTCAAATATACGATAAATTAACAGAGATTACATTAAGTGTCCAATTAAATGGTATAGTAATCAATAAAGTTTTAAAATATATATATGCTAAATTAACTACAACGATATTACTTCAAGTTGTCAATTAAATCTGATAACGTAATAGTACGAACTCACAGATTTAGGTTATGGGCAATACCACGCAGGAACTCCATGCTGTCTCGATTTCCATAGTCGGCGACGATATTCTGAATTCGCTCATTGCAGTCGCGATACTTCTTTTGCCGTGGCTCTGTTACATGACCACCAAGTGCTTGATCAATGATGGTGTTCAGTAGGCCATGTTCTCTCTTGAGAACATTGAGAAATCGCCACAGATTAGGATGATTAGCACCAACAGCAGTTTGCATCTTCCTGTTCCAGCCTTCGACACTGTTGTTGGTACGTGGTAGATCATCCCTGACGCGACTGTTGATGTTCCAAACTGCATGAGGAAATAATGGAGTAGCTCAGTTGTTGCGTGTTCGTCTTCTCCCAATGTAGTTGTCTTCGAAATAATCCATAACCTGCAGCACGTCGGCGTCGGCTGTGGATTCCGGCAGGTTGTCGAAAACATCCAAAAGATCTTCAAGAGGAACAAATGCGAGAGCTGGTATCATCCTGATCGACAATGAGAATTCTGTATTTTCTTGATATTTTTGTTGAAATCCAAGAAGCTGAACTTTCCTGTAGATGCATTGTGACAGATGATAAAAGCAGCCTTGTAGCTGAACGTCTTCAAATATCTCGCAAATCGAATTCATTGCTGCTTTCTCGTAATCCATCATAACTGACGATGGTTTTATGTTAGGTATCAATGCCATGATTTGCTGAAACAACTTACGATAGGTTTCAGTTGTTTTGTTTGGTAGTAGACAGTAAAGGCAAGCAATAATGTTACCGCTGACAAGCGCATGCACAGTATACAGCTGAAAGAACAACTCAGGTACGACAGAGAAGGTGCCATCCATAAACCAGTTAGGAGATTCAGCTAGTATTGTAACGGTACGATTAGTGCCGAAAATCAAGATTCTGTTGTTATCTCCAATGCCACTGTCAAACAACAGAAAATTTTCGCCACTAGCTAAAGTCTTGTATTCATAAGGTAAATCAACAGTTGCTCGATCAGTTGGAATCGCTTGTGGTGCCCCAGCTGCCTGACGAACTCTTCTTACTTGTCGTCGAATGTGGCGTAGCGGTACCATCTGAATTGCAGCTCCCTGACTGATATTTTGCATTTCACGACCGAGAATCTGTTGCGGTGCCTCTTCTGTTTCTCGTGCTCTCTTCCTAATGTTATGTCTAACTGTCAATACTTCACACCTCGCTGAATCTGGTGCATGCGTGCGATCATGCAATGACCCAATAACTGCCTCATCTTTAACTTTAATCTTCGCTTTGCACTCGGACAGGCCTCTACCACGTCGACGTCGTTTCTAGCATTCATAACTAATAATTCCATCAGCGAGGTTCTTCTGTTTAACATATGCATATCCATTGTACATAATCTTGAGCTCTCCTCGAATACTTTCAACTTTGTGCATGATTACTGTGATAGAAAATATTTATTATTTCTATTCTGGTCATCAAATAAATTGTTTGGCTTTATATATACATCATGTTGAGGGATGAACTGGAACAGAAACCTTGCCCGTTACAGCTGTGATAAGAGATCAATAGGTAATTATTGCATGCCTGAGTTGAGATCCATACAGTGAAGGTGAATCTAATTAAATTATTGAGAACACTGAAATTTCTATCTTTCAGTTGTGAGAATAGATCAATTGGTTTTTTGAGAGTGACTACTTCAAACAGTTTAATACATTTCTATCTTTCAGTTGTGAGAATAGATCAATTGGTTTATTGAGAGTGACTACTTCAAACAGTGTAATACATTTCTATCTTTCAGTTGTTAGAATAGATCAATTGGTTTATTGAGAGAGAATACTTCAAACTGTGTAATACCGACCGGGGGAAAATATCCTGGGAGGAAAAATACTGGGGGGGGGGGGAAACTGGGGGGGGGGGGGAAATATCCAGGGGGGAAAAGGCATGGGGGAGATGGTGGGGGGGAAATGTCCAGGGGGGAAATGTCCTGCTTCCCTCCTTCCTTACACACACCCAAGGCATGTTTACAGTGCTTGGGGAAAAAAAACGTAATTGAAAAATTGCTACAAAACCTTTATTTTGTACTAAGATTGAAAATAAAGTAATACCGACAATGGTTACAATTTTATAAACACAGACTTTAGACCTTAAACATTTATTACAATTACAACATGTTACAGGGATAATAAGTTTAAGCTTACATCTTATTCTTACAATTAGGCCATGTTTCAGGCACCAATGCAAACATAATACATAAAATAATTTAAACCTGCCACATTTTGCCAATATAAAAATGTAACTATAACAATTTTAAAACAAGAATATTAACGTGTATCTACATGTCATCTAAACAATATAATATAATAACATTGACCAGCACCTTGAACAGCTCTTGAGCTGGAAAAGCACTATATAAGATTGATATGATTAGTTCAGTTCAGTTCAATTCCACAGCCAGACAAGCCGTTGGGGAGATATGAGAGATACCGACAAAAGAGTTGTCGCCACATCGATCTGTATGCAGCTATTGAAAGTAGGTGTGGCATGTCTAGAACAATCCATGTTTTGACATCATCTATCCAGGTCTGTCATCCTCTGCGCCTGCCTCCTTCCACTATTCTTTGCAGGATAGTTTTTGCAAGGGTGTCAAGCTGCGTGACCTGTCCAAAGCATGCCAGTGTCCTCCTCTTAATAATAATAATTTAATTTTAATAATAATAATAGAAATAATGTATATTTGATATAGCTCGTTTTCATACAAATGCTCAAGGTGCTTTACAATTACATCCAGTTACACAAACATGCAACACATAGGAAGCACGATAATTAAAACCAACATCAGCAAACAAGCAAAGCATATCCAAAACAAGACATCAACAACATAGCCATACATACAAAGCGCGAAAGGACATAGCAGCATAGTTAAACCACGGCAGTACAAACAAAAGGTCGTAAATACAAAAAACACTAAAAACATACAAGCTAATCATAGTACAAGTCCATACAGGGCATCAGCAAACCAGGGAAGCAAATTCGAGGCTGAATTAATGAATAAACATTGAGGTTTAACGTCTACACCCACCATTGGCAGACGGGGTTAACCATCCCAGGAAAAGAGAGGTATTATTTATTTAATCATTCTTATATAGCGCTTTTCCAGCTCGATATGCTCAAGGCGCTGGCCGATACAGGATCTAACTCAAGCCACCCGAGGCGCCAACTTGCAGGCTTTGGGCACATCGTAATAACGCTCCAAACATGGGGGAGAAGGACTTAGATGCATGCTGGGTGTGTTCTTGTCACCGGCACTCACCCGTCTAGGACACGAGCGTCAGGATCTTTAAAGTCCGTTATGATGGAATGTATACGACACAGACTAGACCTCGGTTTATACTCTCATCCGAAGGAGTAGGAAACTGGAGTAAAGTGTCTTTCCCAAGGACACAACACAATGCCCCGGCCTGGGCTCGAACCTGGGACCTTCAGATCCGCAGGCCAAAGCTCTACCAGTAGGCCACCATTCAGGACCTGAATCAACACTGAACCACCAGAGCAATCATACTGCTAAAATGGACAGTGAAAATGGCCACATTTTATATCGCCCACTATGGGATTCGAACCTGGGGCTAGACATTAAGATCAAGAAATCAGCAAACCAGCAAAATGAACCCAAGCAAGACATTACAGTCAACAACATAGCCTTACATACAAGCATGATGCACAAACAAAACATCGCAAGACATGCTCAAAGCAAGAGAATACATGTATTACAAAAGGCTTAACAACAAAGCCTTAGATACAGAGCAGGGATCAGCAAACATGGGATCAGCACACAAGTAACACAATACTCCAGGCAAGACAATACATGCATCCGCACACAAGCGAAACAGATTGATTGAAGCGAAACAGACTAAAGAGTAAACAATATAGCCATAAATGCAAACATAATACAAATGAAAACTCATGGACTGCAAGCAAGAAGATACAACTAAATAAGCAAAAGAGCGTGACCAAACATAAAATGTAATACATAACAAGACATCAGCACTCAAGCAAAACATACTTAGAGCAAGACAATTGAACAAGATCAACAATGAAGCCATATAAACAATTAGCATATCACACATAAATAATCAGCAACATATATGGCAAAACACAAGCAGGGCATACTCGCGGGCAAAGCAGGCAGTACAAACAACAGAACATAACAATTTATATATTGATATAGCAACATGCATTGGGACATACATGAAGCATACCGGCGCAACGAAGGTGAGCAAACGGTTTACACAAGTCACTGAGATGCAGTCATGGGGGTGGGGAGTAGAAGGGTACAAGTGTGGGGGGGGGGGGGGAGGAGGAATGTCTATGTGTATGCAAGTGGGAAAAGATTAGGTTTTAGGCCTGTGCGGAAAGAGTCAGGGGAGGGAGAGTGACGAAGACTGGCAGGGAGAGAGTTCCAGATGAGGGGAGCAGCAACAGAAAAATGGCATTCACCAAAGGATTTAGTGTTAACCCTAGGGGTGGAAAGAATGGTGGTATCTGCTGAGGAGCAGAGTGTTCTGGATGGTGTGTATGTCTGAATCATATCTGTGAGGTATGCGGGTCCTGTTTGTGTAAATGCACTACAGGTAAGGCATGCGATTTTGTATTTGATGCGTGTCTCTATAGGAAGCCAGTGAAGTGCTTGAAGGTGGAGGGAAATGTGCTCAAACTTGCGGATTCTCAGGATCAGGTGGGCAGCATTATTCTGCAGTTTCTGTAACCTGTTAAGGAGGTACTGGAGACAGCCATGCAGCAGGGCATTACAATAGTCCAAATGGGACAATATGAACGCAGAGACAAGAGTCATGGCTGCTTGCTCAGACAGATATTAACGAATTGAACCAATACGTAAAACCAAACTCTTCTAGTGTCATCGATCGTCAGACCCACTGAGCCCTAATGCTCTTTGTAAATGTAACTGTAGATTATAATCACACAACACCGAAGCGTATAGGCGACTTCTGGTCACATTATTCTGACTTCAGCGAACCAGTTGATGGTAAGGGGAAAATAATATGGTCACACGTTGGCCAATCCGAGATTCGAACCAGGTACCTTTCGGTTACTACTAAAACGCTCTTCCAACTGAGCTACCTGGCCCCCCTACTCTTTGTAACATCTCTACATGCTCTATATAGTGGCTCCCTGCAGGCTATTTTTAGAGCATTAGCTCATATCCTTTTAATGCCCGGACATGCGCAGTTGGTTACAGGAAGCCAATCGATCTACCATATGCTTTGTTTACTCTTTTTAGCAAGGAAATCTTAATTTTTTCATGATGAGTGATGAAACGAATTTTTGGAGAGTGTTGTTAAATAATGGCGCCAGTGATGACAGCTTTTGAGGGGTTTACTGTCGAAGAAGTGTCAAAATCTAAGCTAAAAAAGATTTTAAAAAGATCGCAAAGTGCATCAGGCTATCAGACTTACAAAGTAAAGTTGGACTAACTGCATTGATATTACAGGTGCAATGTTTTCTGTTTGTTCACTTTGTCTGTTCTAACTGCATGCATGTTTTTGCAGTGTGTTTGTATGTCTGCATGCTTGGTTGTATGATATTTGTCATTTTTTCAGCAATTTTCTTTATTGTTGTTGATATTATGCTAAAAAAAAATTACCATCAACATCAACTGCAACAGCCACAATATCACTATCACTACTACCAACACCACCACCAAAGTAAACTGGACACTTTATTTCAAACTTTCCGTGTACCTTATTCAATTCTACACAAGCATACATTTCATGAGGATCCATCAATATTTGTTTTTTTTTATGATTTTTAAAAAGTCAGCTGGTGCATACATTGGTCTTTTAAAAAAAAAGTGCTTGGTATAGAACAGTATATGATTACCGAATTACCTAGTAGTAGGAGTTAAAGCTTGCTCTAAGCACTCACACGCATGCTCACACACATATGAGCACAAGGATAAATATCTAAACAATGTGGTAAAACATTATGAGATAAAGCAGTTAAACAATGTAAGAAATAATACAAGCATCACATCTAAGAAGGATAAATATTTTAACACTACAAACAACACAAACAAATTAGGACATCAGCATTAAAAATAATTAATTAAGCAATTATAAAAATAGCTCCAAGTAACATGGGGAAAAGAAGCAATATGACAGTAACAAAAACAATATTAAAATGTCTAACTATTAACTCGTAAGAATTTCTTTTATAAACCAAAGTAATATTTAACTAAAACTAATTAAAAACCATACAGTGCCAACCCCAATAAACAACATCTAGAACTCCAGAGAGCTGTCTTTGGGCACCAAGATACGGGTATTCAACTCCAATGTGAAGTCAGTCTTAATGTATGGAGCAGAGACATGGAGGACAACCAAGACCACCATCAAAAAAGTCCAGTCCTTCATCAACAGTTGCCTCAGAAGTATTCTCCAGATCCGCTGGCCCGACACCATCAGCAACGCCAACCTTTGGGAAAGGACCCGCAAACTCTCTGCTGAAGATGAAATCAGGAAAAGGAGATGGCGCTGGATAGGGCATACCCTACGCAAACCAGCGACGAACGTCACCCGGCAGGCGCTGAAGTGGAACCCCCAGGGAAAGCGAAAGAGAGGCCGTCCAAGGAACACCTGGCGACACGACCTCGAAGCCGACACCACCAAGATGGGCTAAACCTGGAATCAGTTAGAAAGAATGGCACAGGACAGAGGACTCTGGAGAGCTGTTGTTGGTGGCCCATACCCTGGCAGGGGTGAAGGGCATTAAGTAAGTTAAGTAAACACACCGACAATGAAAAGAAAGAGAAGGAGAAAAACAAGTGTCAGAAGATTTCAGTTTTTTTTGTGCAAGCCCCATCATCGACTGCAGAAAAGAAACATGGCGACTCCTCTATTTGTGCTGAAGTCATGCTCGTCGATTTCTTCAAATCTGCCAAGCAGTTTGACCTCACATCTTGCAAATACATGAAAAGCAAGCTGCCATTCAATGATGATATCTTGTGCCATGCTGAGGTAGCTGATCCAATTAAGCAGGCAGTTGCAATCCAAATTGTTGTCTCTGCATTACTTTACAAGAAGTTTCCATCCATTCTACCACCTGGATTTTCTTCTGATTCACTTCAGCAGGAGTTCCTGGAATACCACAGTACAGACATAAGGAGCTGTGTCAAGAAAAGGGCAGATGAAACATGGGGGGGGGGGGGGGGAATTTTCAAAGATGGTGGAAAGAGAGGGGCAAGAGCCCACATTCAAAGCACTTCCCAAAGTCATGGTGGCCATCTTATCTATTCCCCACAGCTCAGCTCATTGTGAGCGGGTCTTTTCACAAGTGAGAAAAAATGCCACTGATTCACAGCAGCTCAGAGAACACTTCTAGGTTGCCAGCTATAAATATATTCGCTGTGGAAATGTCCGCATAACCTGCTCTCCTTTCCCAAGAACAGTACAGGCACGCGCATATAGGATAACTAAATCGCTTTCTCGCATGCATGTCGCGCGCGAGGCCTAGCTAGCTACAAGTACGAAAAGAAAAAGAAGGGGAGGGGAGAGTGAGAAAGGGAGAAAAAGAGGGAGAGAAAGGAAGAAAGAGGGGAAGAGAAGGGAATAAAGAGGGAGAGAGAGGAAGGGAGAGAAAGGAAGGGAGAGAAAGGAAGAAAGAGAGGGAAGGAAAGTTGGAAGGAGAGGAAGGGAACAGAAGGAAGAAAGGGAGAGAAAGGAAGAAAGAGGGATGGAGAAACAATGGAAAGAGAATTAGGGAAAGGCCAGAAAAAATAATACACAAGCCACTATAAAGGAATCAAAATGAATTCAGAATCCTTGACAAATAACTAGACAAAAGTAAACTCCTGCTTGCAATTACAAGCAGGCACTCATACAGTTTTCTTTTCTTTTTTTTTAAAGAAGAAAAAACAAGCCTGCGGATGATACAAGGCACGCTTGATCATGATAAACACATAAAGTTACAAGTAGAATAAATCAGAAAACGTATAAAATAAAATAATGCGGAATTCACAAACACTACAAAGATGATAAAGAAATTAAAGAAATACTGATTAGGCCTATTGAAAACAAAACACATACAAAGTTTACAATCATTTCATGATCCATGCAGGACAAAGACCACTAATAAGCAAAATCGATCATGCATTAGCATTTTATGTGCATGTGAGAAAAATACGAACAAATACACAGACAGACAAAAAGTGTGTCTGAGAAGGTGTTTTGCTTGTGTCTTGTTTGTGTGAATAAATAAATAGTACTCACAGATTATGATAGTGGTGATGATGGTGGTGACTATGACGATGATGAAGATGTAGTTTTGAATAGTGCAGGTATCCATTGCGCTTGAGAAGGAACGAGAGAGTGGCCATCATATGTTTAAAAAGTTCGAATGTATACACGCTATTATAATTATGCAGGTAGGACCGAGTTCAGAATAGCGTTTTAAAGAAAAATGTCTTGAGAGACTTCCTGAAGCCAGTTGACGACTGACATTCATTCAAAGCAGCTAGTGTTCCAGCCAGGTCAGGCAGTTCAGAAATGCAGTTGTCTGTGTTTTCTAATTGTTTTGATAGATACAGGACAGTGCAGTAAGCATGGTTGAGGACATTCCAAAACATATGGCGAATTTCTCCATCAGAATGCAGATACAGATGTTTTATCCATTTTCATATTCCATACCTCACTATGACAAACAACTTCTGCTACAACATTCACTACAACTATTAGCACTACTACTACCCCATCTACTATTACTACTAATACGAGAATTTATATAATAGTGGAGGTGGAGGTGTTAGTGGAAGTGACAGTCGAGTTATGCGTAGCCGTTTAAATTTTAGCGCATCCATATTTTTCAAGTTTCTTCTTTATGCGTTCCTGTTCACATATTTATACTGACTACAAACTGCACAGTCACTCACCTGTATGCTGGGATTGTAAACTGATCACAGATGCTGTGAACCCTCGATACGCTTTGCAGCTATATGACGCAACAAACTTGAATCAGACTGTGATTTGATTTTTCGTGTGCGCTGTCGACATGTGACGCATAATGTATTTGGATCTATTATACCATCAGTTTCAACAGAATACTGCAAACCATAGATGTCCAAAAGTTCAGATGCCACGGTTTTACAGAATCTATTTTTTGGTATGTTTTCTCTCCGCCTTTTCGATTTTTCTCCACACAATCTGCGTAATGAGTTTAACTTATCTATGTGATACTGTTCGGTATGAGCTATATGAGATCCACTATCCATTTTAATGTGATATGTGTTACCTCCTACTTCTTCCGTATATATATATATATATATGCAATAAATTAAAAGCTAACTGAAACTTTCCAGTGCACAACATAAACTAGATCTTCCACATGAATTAAAGACAAAACTAGCTGGGCGTGGGCTCAAAGTAAACTCTAAGGAAATAATTGGGCGCCTGTTGCACACAATTTGCCAGTAACGTACCACAGTCCAAAAACTCACTAAAAACACAATCCCAGCAATGAATAGTTTTCAAAGATCACGTCAACTTGAAGAACACATATTAAAGTTTCTTCACACAAAAAACCACACACACAGAGTCACTAATACCTTGACTATCCCAACTCGAACACAGAATAATCCAAGTTCGTCAAAGTACTTGAAATTTAGTGTATTTTGCAATCACTGCAAGTCTAGGAAAGGAAAAATAAATTCACTTAAAAAAAAGTACCTCAACTAAATCCACGACACTTCTCTACAATATACTTGAAACAATAACGGGCAAACATCACCAAATTTAACCCCAAAACTCTTGTTAATACAAATTCCTGAGCAATTACCAACACCACACTATCAGACTACAAACTTCGCGCTTGCTAAGATTTTCTACTATTTTTTCCCGCTCAGGGTCTATTCCTTTGTCTGCATGAAAGGGAAAAAAAAGTCACAAAAAATTAAGTAACTCAACAAAATCCACGAAACTAGTCCACAATATAGTTGAAACATTAGTGTTTAAACTTCACCAAATTTCTCCCCATAACCGTTGCTATTAGAAATTCCCGATCAATAAAGGCACACTTGCCACATATCACATTCAGAATTTACACATGGCAGCCTACATTTCAGACCGGCGTGTGTGGGAGAAATTTTGTCTACTAGCCTGCGGCGCGCTTTGTCTTATCGCAGTGCAATATATAGCTGCATGCATGATGATGCCAGCCAAGAATAGCACAGTGCTCTCGCACCGACCTCCAACCTAGCGGCGCAGTTTATAGAACACTTGAGCTACCGTGGATTGTCGTGGAAGAATGGGCCATGATTTGCTTCAGGCACTTATGGTCAACAAGGGAAGAGATGGAAAGGCTGTGGATAGGCAGTACAAATCCTCCGATTTGGAGAGCTTCAAGAGTTGTTATTACCAATCATTAATTTAAAGAAGTAGGCCTCCCATGTCCCCATTGACTTACTGTACAAAGACATTTTATTTTAGACTTTATTATTATTAGTTTTGTTTTTTTTTTTAATGGACCATTGCTGTTTTGTCGTGCGGCAATACTTCGAGTTCAATTTGTGATGTTCCTGAAAAATTAACAGTGTTCCAGATTTTTGGGAAAGCTGTTCCTGATTTTTGTGCTGGGGGGTAGGCAAGTCTGCAGCTTGTTCTTCTCTGTGACCAACAGTGTCTGGAAAAACACAGGGCTGCAGTACAGCAGAAGGGGCTCTATCATGCTGTTGTGGAGGTTCAGAGCATTGCACAGGTAATTTATTTGCATCTCCATTGACAAGCTCTGATCCAGACGCACACCTAGATTCCGGACAGACTTGAAAAATTCTATTTGATGATCTGAGACATTGAGTGAAGCTTTCTCACAAAGATCTGGCAGAGGGGGGGCGGGGCCTATGATCTTTGAGGCAGTTTGCACTACTTTTAGCAGCTTGTTCTTCTCTGTGATGGACATTGTCTGGAAGAACACAGGGCTGCAGTACAGCAGAAGGGGCTCTATGATGCTGTTGTGGAAGTTCAGAGCTTTGCACAGGTAATTTATTTGCATCTCCATTGACAAGCTCTGATCCAGATGCACACCTAGATTCCGGACAGACTTGAAAAATTCTATTTGATGATCTGAGACATTGAGTGAAGCTTTCTCACAAAGATCTGGCAGAGGGGGGGCCTATGATCTTTGAGGCAGTTTGCACTACTTTTAGCAGCTTGTTCTTCTCTGTGACCGACATTGTCTGGAAGAACACAGGGCTGCAGTACAGCAGAAGGGGCTCTATCATGCTGTTGTGGAAGTTCAGAGCTTTTCACAGGTAATTTATTTGCATCTCCATTGACAAGCTCTGATCCAGATGCACACCTAGATTCCGGACAGACTTGAAAAATTCTATTTGATGATCTGAGACATTGAGTGAAGCTTTCTCACAAAGATCTGGCAGAGAGGGGCCTATGATCTTTGAGGCAGTTTGCGCTACTTTTAGCAGCTTGTTCTTCTCTGTGACCGACATTGTCTGGAAGAACACAGGGCTGCAGTACAGCAGAAGGGGCTCTATGATGCTGTTGTGGAAGTTCAGAGCTTTGCACAGGTAATTTATTTGCATCTCCATTGACAAGCTCTGATCCAGATGCACACCTAGATTCCGGACAGACTTGAAAAATTCTATTTGATGATCTGAGACATTGAGTGAAGCTTTCTCACAAAGATCTGGCAGAGAGGGGCCTATGATCTTTGAGGCAGTTTGCGCTACTTTTAGCAGCTTGTTCTTCTCTGTGACCGACAAACTGACTTGACTGCATCTTCAGATGAATCCATTAAATTATTTTTCAACTTGACCACAAATGAAATTAACAATCAAATAAAACGATATGCTTGGAATCAGTGGAATGAGCAATACAAGCAAGAGGTCATTGAAAAACATTACTTGGATAATTCACCAGTATCACAAAATGTTATATCTATTTCAAAATCTTTTCATATTAACAGTTTATTTCACAGAATAAGGCTAAATGCTTGGCGTGCTCGTTTCATAAATCCTCCAGTACTTTGTAATTGTGGTAGCATATTGAATGTAAATCACCTAATATTTGAATGTCAAACAAATTATAACCATTTTCAGCCTTTACTCATTATATTAAATAAATTAAAACTACCTATCTCAATCTTAAGTATTGTATATCCAGAAAAACATTCTGATTGGTCATTGAGCTTAATGCTCATAGATTTAATTAGAAGTCATGAATTATTCAATTTCTTCTAATGTTTTGTTTGTTTGATCATAGTTTTCATTAAGTCATGAATTATTCAATTTCTTCTAATGGTTTGTTTGTTGTTTTAATTTTTTATTATTAGTCTAGCCATTTTTTAAATTTTTTTTGTACCTATTTTATTTAATTAAGCATTATTAGTTTCAATAAATATTTATTAATTATTTATTTTGGTTTGAGAGAGGAGGGAAGGTGGGAGGGGGAATTATTTATTAATTTGTTTTAATTTTGAGTTGTTTTTTTTTTTTAGTTCTTTTTAATAATTAATTATTATTATTATTATTATTTTATCATTTTTAATTTTATTATTATTATTTTTTTTAAATAATTTTTTTTTTAATGGGGTGTGGAGGTGTAGGGGCCTGGAGGCCAAACTTCAACTTTCTGTAAGACGTAAAATGACATTTATAAATACTTCGTTCTTCACAGGTGAAGTTGAACGGTTCCACTGCTTATTTATTTATTGTAAAAAAAAATTGTTTCTTAATGTGAACTAATTGTTATAAGGGAATGTATGTTGTACAAATGTATGTGTATGTCAGTAGTATAATAATGTTTATGGTTTGATAATGTGGAAAATATCTATGATGTGCGCATGGTAGATTTCGTAATTTGTTTATGTTACATCAGTACAACTTATGTTAATCTGATGAATAAAATTTGATACTACAACAACGACAGTGTCTGGAAGAACACAGGGCTGCAGTACAGCATAAGGGGCTCTATCATGCTGTTGTGGAAGTTCAGAGCTTTGCACAGATAATTTATTTGCATCTCCATTGACAAGCTCTGATCCAGATGCACACCTAGATTCCGGACAGACTTGAAAACTTCAATTTGATGATCCGAGACATTGAGTGAGTTGAGATTGTCACACCACGCGAGAGAACACCTGGGTTGGATATTTTCTTGCTATTATATTCATTCATTCATTACCCAAAGGACATAACAACAAAACTTCATTTTCATGCATCCATGCCACATGCACAAACGAGTAAACATATAAAACTTGTTCCATCTATATCTCTCTTTTCATGGAGCACTTAATTGTCCTTAGTGTGATGAGAGAGTACACTTGACCGTTCATGATACCAAAGAAAACTCCTTTACGTGAATGTCTTGTTGTCGCCCTATCACCACCTAACGTCAAAATAAAGTCAAAGTTATTATTTTAGGATGTGAGGTCGGCTCCAGATACTCGACAACAGTTTCACCTCAATCACACACGTTGATGCAAATGTTCCATTCTGATCTGTTCCCATTGGATAATAGACCCTGGATACTGGATCCCACACTGGATGCTGTATCCCACACGATATTGGATCCCACACTCGATCCTGGATCCCACACTCGATTCTGAGTCTCACACTGGATACTGGATCCCCCACTGAATTCTGAGTCCCACACCGGATACTGGATCCCACAAGATACTGAATGCCCAGTGGATTCCGAATGCGCCTGTAACAGATCAATTGTCTACTTCTCATAAATCTCCAACGTAAATGAAATCAGTGGTTTACAAGGTACGACACAATATATTAGATTGAAATAGTAAACAACATAACAACCAAAATATTCCATAACTAGCAAGAAAATCACCCAAAAATCTTATATCAAATGTTCTTCCAATAATAAAATATCTCCGTAATCACGATGCCCCACTAACAAGCTCCCATTCTTTTCCAAGCTCCCTGATACTGATTCGATACTGATTAGATGAAAATAAACTTACACAAGTTGCGCGTGAATATAACTGTTTGATTCTGTTTGTGCCGAGTATGGTCACAGGAAGAGTCACTCCTTTTTTTCTACAAACGACCCACACGGCCAACAACTGAAAACAAAAATGGCATCCGTCTCGCCACACACGTCAATTGTTTCCCCCAACAATACGTCACAACACACACAGCACGTCATTTCCACTTACGTCATGCATGTACATGAAAACAAGACGTCCTTTCCCTACAAACAAGCTTCCAGACAGAATTTGCAAACTAATGTGACAGAGATATGCTGCAGTCTGCTTTGTGAACCAATCAAGATGAGCTGTCTTTTCATCATTTATTTTCAATTTGTTCGTGCTCATCCATCTGGCCATGGAACTAATGCACGCAGACATGTCCAGAGCAAGAGCAGGAACTCCAGAACACACCAGCTCAATGCATATGTGAGCAGCACTCTTAGGTTCTCCCACATTTTGCTGGCTGCGGGCTATTTATAGCTTGCCTACACCCTCCTTTCCAGTGAAAGGAAAGGAAAGAAGAGCATCGGCGAAGCTATTTATAGCTAGCCTGGCTGAACTAGCTTCAAAACCTAAAAGCTTTGGTTGAGTCGGTGTGTGAAGGGGGAGCGGAATTATGCAATTGAGAATCATTAGCAAAGAAATGATAAAGATGTTGGAAAGCATTCATCACAAAACTGAGTTGTTGAGTGTACATTGTGAACAGGACAGAGCCAAGAACTGAGCCTTGTGGCACTCTTTACTCCATGGGTGAGGGAGCGGACTTGACGTTGCCCACAATGACTGTGAGTGAGGCAGGAGAGGTAAGAACAAAACCATGCTAAAACCATCCTAGTGCAGCCAAAACGCTCTTCCAGATTGGCACACAGAATTCCATGGTCAATGATGTCGAATGCAGCAGACATGTCAAGTAGCGATTAGATCGACACCCTTCCCTGATCTGCTGTTGCAACAGATCATTGACCACACGTAGTAATGTGGTCTCTGCACTGTGGCTTTTTTGGTTGTCTGACTGAAACGGCTCCAGCAGGATATATGCCTTGAGATGTGGCAGAAGCTGTGTCAGAACAATGGGTTCAAGAACCTTAGACAGAAAAGGCAAGTTGCAGGACGATAGTTTTTTGTCACTTCAGGGCCAGGTTTCTTTAAAAGAGGGTTGACTAGAGCATGTTTGAAGACAGAGGGAGCTGAGAGGGAAGTGTTCATGATAGTTGTAATGTTAGAAATGACCTCGTCCAGGCACTCAAAGAACAGGTCGGCATGAATGGGGTCAAGTTGACAGAATTTTTTAATAGAAACAGTTTTCCTCACTGGTTTGAAAGCTTTGTGGAGTTCCAGAGAAGCCCGGTAAGGACTAGGAGTCGCAAATGGAGGGTCAGAGTCAAGCATCTTCCTTATGTCAACAATCTTGCTGCAGAAGTACTCACTGAACCTCTCCTGAAGACTCTCAGGTGGAATTGAGGTGGGGAGCACCTCACCCGTGGGCACACCCATGAGCTCACCACTGATGCAGAATAACTCTTGTGAGCTGGTTGTGGACTCTATCCTCTGTCGCACGTATGAGGCCTTTGAGTTGCAGGTCATACACTTGACCAGATTGCGGTGAACTGTCAGACCAGTACCCACCAAGATGGCATCGGCGCAGCGGCGATACTGCTTGGCTTTTGTGACGGCATGCATCATCCATGGTGCCAACTTATGGTCAAATACATGGCGCGTCGAGAGGCGCATACTGATCCAGAATCATCTGAAGGTAAGAGTCCTCGGTCATCATCTCCACTTATGAACAGAGGAGTGCACGAGTCAAATCGACCCTAAAGCCGTAAAGGAGACAGCGTCGATCTTCTTGTAGCTTTGAGAAGTGACCAGCCCATACTGTTTACGCGGTTTTGAAACCAACAGCTCAAACGACATGCAACAGTGGTCAAACACTGCCTTGTCCTCAACATGCTCGTGGCACTGTTGGTCACGACCCAGTCCAGGATGTGTCTATGCCTATAAGTGTGCACACCGACAAGCTGCTCGAGGCTGACTCATTCAGTGTTGTTTTCATGGACTTGACATACAAATCATTAGGGTTGTCATAATGCAGATTAAAATCTCCAACAATGAATAGTTTGTCACGAGATAGAAATGTTTCCAAAAGACTAGGGAACTCTTCTAAAAACATCTTGTGAGTATACCTGTTTTTGGCGCTGTATGTCGGTCTGTACATGCTTAAAAACATAAATTGCTGAACATATGTTTCACAGACCTGAAAGTTTAAAAAGAAAAGTTGTTCGTATCACAGACTACAGTTGTATTGTCTTTCAAAGTGTTGTTTTAGAGCACTGCTTTGGTACCGCCAGAGCGAGACTGTCGAGGAATGGACTTCATTGTGAAGCCTTGTGGGGTCAGCTATGCGATGGTGCCTGTGGGTAAAAACCATGTCTCTGATAAAAACACCATCATAATCACCACCAGTAATAAAAATATTCAGTTGTGAAGTTTTTTTAACACATGATTGTGCATTAAAACACAAATCCTTTACATGTTCTGCCCTCAGAAACACATCTGCAGCACCGTGGTCAACCCTTGATGGTAGAGATGCGTGGCGAGCAGTACTCTTCACAGTGCCAAGGAGTGGATTTTGTTGTATTTTATCCTGTCCTGTGTCCTCGGGGCACCACAGATGATCGTTTAAACAGCATACTCCATCATTCTCTGTCCTCAGCAGTCCTCATTGCTTCACTCGGTATAAAGCCATTCCATTCTCAAATGTTGTTTTCCCACCTCTTTTTCTGTATTCTTCTGCCTCCTTGCATCGTGCCTTGCCTGATGGTCTTTGCAAGTCCTGATGCTCTGGTGATTTGGCCATTCGGAGTTTCCATTTCTTCACCACTGTTAGCAAGTCATAATGTTGTCCAATGGCTTGGGTGTCGGACTTCGTCATTGGTGATGTGCTGGGTATAGGAAATGGCATCAACACGGACATCAAAGTCCAAGGCCAATCCCTTAATACGGTGCCCTGCTTAAAATATTTAGTAGCAATTGTATCAGACAATGTGTCCTGACAGGAAGTCCTCTCCTGGATAGCACAAACAACTGCTGCCTTGAAAAGATTGAAACCCATTTGGAAAGACAAGGTTTTTGATGTGGTCATTCATCTTGTGTTCATGCCAGGCGATATGCAGCAGTCTGCAGTAGCATTTCATTTTAAATGCCTGGATGCGTTTTTCCAATTCTATTGGTAATGTCCAGCTTTCTCAGCTGTAGAGCAGAATGGCCAGGACCAGATACCTGAAGAGTTTCACCTTGGGGCAGAAATTAATATCTCTACATTTCCAGATCTTGTTCAAGCCTGCCAAGGTGACATGGCCATGCCAGGCTGATATGATGGGAGGCACGGTGGCCTAATGGTAGAGCTTTGGCTTGGGATCTGAAGGTCTCGGGTTCGAGCCCAGGCCGGGGCATTGTGTTGTGTCCTTGGGAAAGACACTTTATTCTCGTTTCCTACTCCTTTGGATGAGAGTATAAACCGATGTCTAGTCTGTGTGTCTCATACATTCTATCATAGCGGACTTTAAAGATCCTGATGCTCATGTCCTATACAGGTGAGTGCCGGTGACAAGAACACACCCAGCATGCACCTAGGTCCTTCTCCCCCATCCTTGGCTGCCCAAGATTGTGCTCAGTTGTCTGGAATGTTATTACAATGCGCCCAAAGGCTGCAAGTTGGCGCCTCGGGCGGCTTGAGTTAGATCCTGTTTCAGCCAGCGCCTTGAGTAGCTCTTGAGCTGTAAATTCGCTATATAAGAACGATTAAATAATAAATAATAATAACATTATAAAATTTTGAAGGAAATAAGCCCATATAATGACAAAAATCTGCACATTTAGAACTTGATTTACATTAATCAAATAAAACTCTCGAAGCCATTACTGTAGTTCTCTAGGTGGTGTGGAGATAGTTATGGAGATAGTCATGAAATTTCTCTTGCTAGCTTTATCTAATAGTGTCCGGGAACATTTCTGTTTATTATTTATTCTTAGCTTTAAAAACAAACAAACAGATATCAAACTATATCTGATTTTATACATTAACCCTCCCTCCCCCTTCCCCTCCTTGCATTATCATCTATAAACCCATCCAGATGAGAAAATATGAGGACTTTAATCTCATGTTTATGCATTCAGGATTCCAGAGAAAAAGGAGGCAATGATGAATAAAGTAGGTAATTATAGATCATCATCATTGTTTGCTTGTATCGCACCGGGTCATTGATGTAAAAATGTGTATTGTAATAAACTTAATATTAGTAAGTCTTTTTGTTTTTTTTCCCGGGTGTTTCCAGGAAACATGCATTAGCCTGGTAACGGCGGAACAGTTTGATACCCTTGGCAAGTTTCTGTCTGCGCCAGAACTTGAACGCTTAAAACCTGTGGTCTTGCTTGCTTGTTGGACATACTGCAAGTCTTCTAGTGGTGCTCGCCAGCTGCTTGACACTCTGTGGACATCTGAGGTACCTGGTACCCATCCAGCGCTGGTTGCTGGCTGCAAGAAAGTGGCTTACCAGCTGTCCTTGATCAAATGGTGTTTGGAGCGAGCAAGGTGAGTGTACATTGAAATTAACTAGGTTGTCCAAGTAATGTGTGTTCTAAGAAAAAAGATGAAGCGAAAGAACCACAATCATAAATCAGGTAATAGACATTGCAGCCCTGTGGGTTCGGGCACTGATTAGAATAGACCCAACGTTTCCCGACGTGTTGTAAGAGGTGACTAACAGGGGTGATGTCAGCACGGCATCACTGGACGAAAGTCTTCTACACAAAAGTCACTGGCCAGGATGGATGAACCTTATGTTACTACAGGTTCAAAGACCACATGCTCGGGCCAAAGCGAGCCACACTGTATTCGTGGATACAGCCTAGAGAAGATTGGGCCCTGCCAGGTCTTTCTTGCCCAAGACACACTGCATGATGAATAAAACCATTTACTCCATACCAGATTGGTCGTCACCCGGGTCAAAAAGGACCGCGCCTTCCGTTGGCCACCAGGACGGAGGCGATAAGTGTGCTACTGATGGACAACTTAGCAAGATCCGCACCAGATCTTTCTGGCTTCATTTGAACAGAGTAAACACAGCAAAGTGCACTAGACTGAAGTTTGACCTGGACAAACTGCAAGACCCGGCGATGGCAGAAATATTTCAGGCCACAATTGGAGGGAAATTTGCACCACTGCTCATTTTGGGAGCTGGTGAAGTAGATGTCAACACCATGACCACCACCTTCAACTTAGCTGTGAAAGATGCTGCCACGGAGATCCTTGGAAAGCACCGGCCAAAGAAGAAGCTGTGGATCACACCTGAACTTTTGGACCTGTGTAATAAACGAAGAGAGATGAAAAAGAAAAAGAACACCTCACAGGGAGCTGATGCTTACCGAAAAATCAACAATGACATCCGAAAGGGCATGCGCAGAGCTAAGGGGAACTGGATAGAAGATCAATGCCAGGAAATAGAGAACAGTCTGAACAAGAACAACAGCAAGACTGTGAAGCGGCTGACAAGTGTTAAACAGCCCAAGGTCTCCACGATCCAAAGCAAGTCTGGCATATGCCTTACAGAAGAACAAGAAGTCTTGGACAGATGGACAGAGTACTGCTCTGACCTTTACAACCACACACCAAACGGAGACCCATCAGTTCTAGCATGTCCAGAGAACAGAGAAGAAGAAGAAATCCTCCCAATTCTCCGAAAAGAAGTTGAGGCAGCAGTGCAATCACTGAAGAAGGGGAAGTCAGCGGGAGTGGACAACATACCCGCGGAACTGCTTCAAGCAGAAGGAGAAGCAATGATAGACGCACTCACCATTATCTGTAACAAGATCTGGCAGAGTGGGGAGTGGCTACACCATGGACCCAGTCGCTTGTCACCACTCTTCCCAAAAAAGGTAACCTTCAGGAATGTGAAAATTACTGCACCATCAGCCTCATCAGCCATCCCAACAAGGTCCTCCTGAAAATGATACTCAACAAGTTGAAACCCCAAGCTGAACAAATCATAGCTGAAGAGCAAGCAGGTTTCAGGGCAGGGCGAAGTACCACTGAACAGATTTTCAACCTCAGAATAATCTGCAAGAAATACCTACAGCACCAACAACATCTATATCATGTGTTCGTAGACTTCAAAAAAGGTGTTTGACCGAGTCTGGCATGCAGCTCTGTGGGCAACCATGAGAGTGTACAACATCAGCCCTAAAATTATTGAAGTCATCCAAAGCCTGTATGACAAGGATACCAGTGCATTCCTCCACAACAGCCCCATCGGAAACTGGCTCAGAACAACAATCGGTGTGCGTCAGGGATGCCTACTCTCTCCAACACTCTTCAACATCTTCCTAGAGCGCATCATGTTAGATGCTCTTGCAGAACACGAAGGTACAGTCAGCATAGGGGAAGAGCAATCTCCAACCTTTGTTTTGCGGATGACATTGATGGATTGGCTGGAGAGGAACATGAACTTGAATAGCTGGTACAGAGGCTTGACACCACCTCCAGAGCCTATGGAATGGAAATAAGTGCAGAGAAGACCAAAATGATGACCAACAACACAAATGGCATCAACACAGACATCAAAGTCCAAGGCCAATCCCTCAACACAGTGCATAGCTTCAAATATTTAGGAGCCATTGTATCAGACAATGGGTTCTGGCAGGAAGTCCTCTCCAGGATCGCACAAACAACTGCTACCCTGACAAGATTGAAGCCCATTTGGAAAGACAGGACCATCAGTCTACATTCCAAGGTAAGGCTGCTGCGCTCCCTTGTCATCTTCATCTTCCTATATGCTTGCGAAACATGGACCCTCACAGCAGATCTACAACGAAGAATAAACAGCATGGAGATGAGGTGCTACAGAAGACTTCTGGGCATTTCCTGTACCCAGCACCTCACCAACGACGAAGTCCGACAGACCATCACACAAGCCATTGGACAACACGATGATCTGTTTACAGTGGTGAAAAAACGGAAACTTCGATGGTATGGCCACGTCACCAGATCATCAGGTCTTGCAAAGACCATCCTGCAAGGCACAGTGCAAGGAGGTAGAAGAAGAAGGAGACCGAAAAAGAGGTGGGAGGACAACATTTGTGGTGCCCCTACGACCTCCGAGTTATGGGATAGGATAGGATACTATAGACATTGCAGCATCTATTCCCACCGTAATTCCTGACTAGAGATTGCAATTGCTACTGTTATATACAGTACAGTTCTTTTAGATAATTACACCATTGTAAATTTTGCTTGAGATATTCGCCATGCTGCTTTCTGCTATGTTTATTTCCATCATTTGTTTGGAAGAAGGCTGTTGGACAGCAATCAAACGCTGTAGAATTAGAGTAATGGTAAAACTTGTCTGTTGCTGAAAGATATGTTGGGTGTTTTGTGGAAACTGATAAATGTATGCTTGGGGGAAAAACTTTTTGTATTTTTAAACTTAAGTGTATTTTCTTCTCCTGTGTCTTCAGACCTCTACTAGAACACTCTGAAACATCGAGTCAGCCAATCTATGGAGAGCAAGCAACAAAGATGCTGCATGGGTTGGAGACTCACTCTGTGCTGTATGTCCTACATCGATCCACTCGCCTTTCTTTGCTCGATTCACAGGAGGTTTTGCGCCTTTTGAAGAACGTTGCTAAGAATGATGGTTAGTACTTTCCTTCAGCAGTTAAAATTGGAAAAATATATATACAAGAATGTGAAAAATTAGATTAATTGGATGCTTAGTCGTATTTAGTAACTTCTCTTTATTTGATTTGATATCCCTAAGGGCTCGGCTCTGCTTGCCGAGGGTGGACCCCAGCCTCTCTCTAGCCGGGTGACTAAGATTGCCCAACCCTTTTTTTCCCCTTTGTTTTGCTTCTGCCTTTTCAGTCCTTTCACCGGTATTCTATTTCACCCAAAAACTCTTTCCACTAACTTTGCAGTCTTTCTTTTTTCTTTCTTCTGTCTTACTGGTTCTTTCTATACCTTCTTTCTCCCCAAAATTCTGCCCCCCCCCCCCCCCCATCCCCCACCAAATACAGGCAAGCCTGCGTTGATTCTGCATGGCCAGAGGCTGAATAGTTGTGGCCTGTTAAAAAATTTAACAAATGTGAATGCGGAGGGTCTGACATGAAGGGCGGCCCCACAGACCGTCCATTGTTTCTTCCCTAGCACGGCAGCTCTTTTAGGGTGACCGTTTATTTCTGCCATCACAAACAAAACCCAAAAAACAGAAAAGAACTTATGACAGACTGGACCAAACTAATGGACATGATTCTGACAGTGACATGGACACCAGACATACAGCCAAGGAGTCTAACCTCTTCAAAACATGGTCACACTTCTTGGTTGTTAGGATGACCAATGAAAACAAAACAATATCCATATTTGTCATGGAAAAGTGGTTTGAGGGAATGTCTAGAGATCAAAGATATCAAAAGACTGAGAGATTCAAGTTTCCTAGTGGACTGTCCCACAGAAGGAACATCAGAACTACTACGAACTAGAGATGGCTCCAAGTTGGAGCTAGGTAGCTTGGTGTTCGATGTAAATGTGAGTTCTCACCTCACACTCAACTCGTCCAAAGGAGTTGTACGTTCATCTCTGTTTGATGGATTGACAGAGGCAGATATAAATGATGGCTTGGCAAAGCAGGATGTTACCGAGGTACATAGGATCATGAGAAAAGACAAAGATGGAAAAAGTTCCGACATATACTCTTTTTGACCTTTTGCACACCTGATGTGCCTAAAAAAATGATAATTTGCTATGAAAGCATCCCTGTTTCTGTGTTTGTGCCTTCTCCACAGTGATGTTTGAAGTGCCAAAAGTATGGTCACCGTAGGACGTCATGTAAAAACACACCAACCTGTTTCAAGTTTGGGAGAGATTCCCATGGCAATCAGTGCAATGATGGTCCGAAGTGCTCAAATTGCAAGGGAGATCATCGCATCGTCAAAATCTTGCCCTACTTGGATCAGGGAGGCTGAGATTCAGAAAATAAGAACTTACGAAAAATGCTCCTTTCTAGAAGCAAAAACGTTATGAGACTCTCAATCCATGTGGTAGGAACAAACAGTTTTGCTGAAATGGCCTAAACAAAAAACTGATTTAAGCATGTTTGGCAAAGTGTTTGTTGAGGCCACTTCAGCAAAAAAATCGATCTCATCAATCTCTGTTTCTAACAAATCTAACCTAGTATCGATTCTGAATTCTCTGAAAGAATTGACAAAAACTCTCGAAAAACATTCTCTCTGATTGTGAAAACCTAGAAAAAGATAGTATTGCCTCTAGTAATCAAGCGGGCTGACTACCACTAAAACAATGCCACCCCATAAGGTGAACGTTCTGGCGGCCGCATTTAAAGCCGTCTCTTCTCCCCTTACCACACATCTACACCCTGTTGTACCTTCAGGACTAGGGAGGGAACCTGGTCCACAACCTCCATCCTGCTCACCCCATCGAGGTCAGGCACCTTCGACTGGGACCACTGAGCGGTTGCTCTTCAAGGACTGAAAATAAACCAAAACCATTGTCTTCTAAAAACGTCATTACTTCGAATCATTTTGCCTCCCTAGAGGTAGAATCAGTTGACATAGAAGATTCACCTCAACAGGGGTCAGCACTTCCATCTCCAGCTCAAAAATTGTCAGTTATAATTCAGGAGAATCATGAGTAGAAATTTTATTGAAATAAAACATACTAATTTTATTTCTTCCTATCATTATTTTTATAATACAATGGAACATTAAAGGCCTTACAACCAACTATGAACAGTTGCACCTGCTTATTGAAAACCAACCAAGTGTCATTTGGTTTGGTGTCGGATAGCGCAGTGGTTGGAGCACTTGCTACTGTGTCGCAAGTTAAGCACCGTCCAGTGAGGTTAGCACTTGGATGGGTGACCGCAAACCATGAAGCGACAAATAACAACACCCCCAGTTGACTCAACTGTGACTGAGTACCTACTCTCTTAAGGGTGGGGAAGGTAAAGCAGCGAGGGAGAGAGATGGGCATCACTCTCATTACGCTGGCCCAAGATAAGTGTGATCTCCAACATCACGCTCACCTACGGCCACAAGGCTATGGGACCACCTTTACCTTTACCTTTACCAAGTGTCATTTGTCTACAGGAAACTTCTGAGTCCTGATAAAATACCTCAGTTGTTTCTAGTGGGAACACTTTGTTTTCGGTCAGACATTTTATTTAGCCCAGTTACGTTGACCACACTCTAGAGGGGATTGCTGCTCGAGTATCTTTCCAAAAAACTGTAACAGTCTGCTCCTTATAAAGTTATATTTATCCCCTTCAAAAACCATATGCAAAGCTGGTTTATTAAACTTGATAGACCAACTCCCATCTCCCTTTCTCTCTCCAGATCTGAATGGTCACTCCTCCAGATGGGGAAGTGACCATCAGAATTCCCAAGGCAAAATTCTGGAGAATGATGTCTGACCTCAATCTCATAAGTTTAAATTCAGATCCACCTATGTATTAGCCCTTTAGGAACATTTTCTAATTTAGAACTAGCCATCTGTGATGCTTCTTTTTTTTTGGGATGTGAATTGGAAACCTCTTTTGGATCTCTGCGGGAGTGACATTTTCCTTTTTTTTTTAAAGTTTCAAGCATATAGGAAGTTGAAGATGACAAGGGAGCACAGCAGTCTTACCTTGGAATGTAGACTGATGGTTCTGTCTTTCCAAATTGGCTTCAACCTCACCAGAGCAGCAGTTGTGTGTGCGATCCTGGAGAGCTTCCTGTCGAGACCCATTGTCTGATACAATGGCTCCTAAATATTTGAAGCTATGCACTGTGTTGAGGGATTGGCCTTGGACTTTGATGTACGTGTTGATGCCATTGGTGTTGTTGGTCATCATTTTGGTCTTCTCTGCACTTATTTCCATTCCATAGGCTCTGGAGGTGGAGTCAAGCCTCTGTACCAGCTGTTCAAGTTCTTGTTCCTCTCCAGCCAATCCATCAATGTCATCAGCAAAACAAAGGTTGGAGATTGCTCTCTCCCCTATGCTTACTGTGCCTTCGTGATCTGCAATTAAAGGCATTTGACAGGATGCGCTTTAGGAAGATGTTGAAGAGTGTTGGAGAGTGTGACGGACCGGGTTTATAGTATTTTGGTCCAATGACTTTATGTTATTGTAGTCTCTTCCTGTGAGTAGATATTTGTAATATTTTTTTTATTGATAGCTAAATTCTGATTTGTTGAGCTGGTCACATGACAGTTCACCAATATACATTCAAAAATATATTCATTCTTTTCTTGACTATACTAAGGAGTGGTTGCTCTGGACTTCTCGCAGCTGTGTCTGCAGGTATATATTGTTTGTCATTGAGATGTATTATAAACGTAATAGTATTTTTAAAATGATTATATTCTACTTGTCATGTAATAAAATGAATAATAAATAATTTTGATACTAGTGTGAAGGATGGAATAGAGAGGAGATGAAGATCGTGGTTCATTGTAAATTTTGAATTACGAATTGAAGTCGGATCAATATTTGGTTTGAAGTTGAAACTTCAATTGCAGTGTATAGCATTACATTTACATGGGTGCCACCTTTCCGCCTATGGTAGGAAAATCAGATTTTTGCTGAAGCCTACAATCGGAAATCCGATGTTTCGAAAAAAAAATCGTTAAAAAAAATTATATAGAAGTAAATGAAACAAGATTTGTATCAGATTTGTGTAAAGATGCACAGCTGAAAGGGGCATAACCGGTTGATGACTTCCGGCCGGTCTGAGACTGAAGCATGGATATTGTGACTTTGTCAGTTTGTGTTCCAATCGTGCCGTTTTTAGAGGAAAATACCGATACTGGAAAGAAAAAAGCGTGAGAGGTAGATAAGGGAATGAAGAATAAGTGGAGGTGGGAATGGATGTCGGATAAGTTTGATCCTGATGGCGATGAATGCCGGTTGTGGCTGAAAAAATTGGATCAGCCTGGTTTGAAAAAAAAAAAAAAACAATGCTTTTTGTTCTTGTGCAGGGGCGGATCTTGTTCTTGTGCCACTTGTGCACGTGCACACACCCCTGGCGGTCAAAAAAAAAAAAAAAGGAGAAGAAAGAAGAGAAAAAAATTACAAATTCTCACTCACCACACAGTTTTATGTACCTCCAAATTAGTTGTTTTTTGTTTTTGTTTTATTTTGTGTGACCAAACTTGTACATGCATCAGGTCAGTTTTGAATAAAACTTATGTGAGTGGCTATTTCTTGTTTTATTTGCAGTGACTTTGTCTTTGTATAAGCCTTTATGCAAGATGTTCTGCTATTGTAAATTTTATCATCAGAGTTTGCAGAGGGGTGTTTGTGTGTGTGGGGGGGGGGGACTAAACTTAAAGAGGACTTTTAGCACAAAACAATACTATTTTCAGTCCTTAAAATAATGCCCAAAATGCACCAGATTGCACAGATTTTAACCATTATTTTCAAATTTTTCCAGTGGGGCATGCCCCCGGACCTCCCTAGTACACTCGCCTGCTTCGCAGGCTCGCGCTTGTGGCTACGCCACTTCGCATTAGTGCACTGTGCACACCCCCTCAACAATGGAAAGATCCGCCCCTGTTGTGTTTATTTGTGTGTGTTTGCTTTTCTTTCTCTCACCTCTTATACACATTCACAAAATGTTTAAACAATCTTAACTATGCTTCTGATTGTTCATATGTGTTTCCCATTTGCATTGACTAAGTCTGGGGACTTAGTCACCTTTGCCAATGTTAGGCCCTGGTCTTTTTATGTAGTTTTTTTCTTGTTCTATGTGAGTGTCTTGTAAAATCATTCTTCAGCTTTCACGAGAGGCCTCTAAATTGGATTTGAATATTGTAAAAATTTTCTATCGGGGGGCGTTGCCCCCCTAACCTCCTATCAGGGCGTTACGCCGGGACCCCATCGGGGCCTGGGCGGCCCCGGACCCCTGCCTTCAGATTTTTGAAAATTTCTTGGTGGCACCCATGCATTTATTTGTATGAATGAAATTAATTGGTGTCATGGCGTAATAATCAGTTGTTATAATTAGTTTTAGAATTTGCTTATGTGTGAACTGTATTCAACATGAATGAGATTTGAATTGTATTGTTGGACTGGTCACGTCACAGAGAAGAGAGAGGTATAGTTAGTAGTCCAAAGAAAGTCTATGTATCAAGAAACTTAGTTGTGGTAAACTCCTTTGTTCACAGAAGTTTCCTGCTGGGGGCTTCGAGAGGAAGAAGAAAGAAAGAAGAACATAGAAGAAAACAGAGGTAAGAAGAAAGGAGAAGAAGAAAGAAGAGGAAGAAGAAGAAAGAAGAGGAAGAAGAAGAAAGAAGAGGAGAAAGAAGAAGAAGAAGAACGAAGAAGCCGAAGGAGAAGACGAAGAAGAAGAAGCTGTAGCAGCTGCAACAGAAAAGAAGTGACGCAGAAGATTGTTACGTTGAAACGCGAACGAAAGTATGTCGGAAGCGTGTACGATAGATCTAATCGTTTCGATTTGCAAAGTATTCAATAATGGAGTTTATTTACCTTTGATTTGAGTTTGCATTGTTGTTAGGAGAGGCATTGTATAACGTTGATAATTTTCGTTAGTCGATATTGTTGTAGAATCTTCTGGATCGGCTTGTTTACTATCGATCGAAGATTCGGGATATTTGTAGAAATTTGAAGGAACGATCCGGAAGGAGAAGAAATGTGTAATGACGTAAGTCAGTGAT
This sequence comes from Oncomelania hupensis, assembly GCA_036898135.1. Taxonomy (NCBI): domain Eukaryota; kingdom Metazoa; phylum Mollusca; class Gastropoda; order Littorinimorpha; family Pomatiopsidae; genus Oncomelania; species Oncomelania hupensis. The sequence continues at coordinate 44,320,695 of CM072513.1, forward strand.
GACGATCTTTAGTTCGATTGGTGGCAGTACGTCATTTCTACATTGTTCGAAATTCTTCCGGAAAAGAGAGAGGTTATTTAATCGTGTGCCTGATTGCTGTTGAGAGATTGAGATAGTAAAGTTGTTGATAGTGATTTGGAGAGTTGCTGTGAAAGTTGTTGAGTTGAGTTGAGAATTGTATGCAGTTGTTGATGTGTGCTGAATAAAAGTGGAAAACTTCATACGCCGACTTTGTGACTTGTATGCTGTTTGGACGGGTTGCGTGAATAAACGAATCTGAGTTACACAACTATCAGGAATTCAAGCATCGGGGCTGAATCAGATACTGATAGAAAACACCATCACCAAACGGAGTGTAACATTTTGGGGGTCAAGCCGCGATTCACGCCATAGCCAAGGGTTCAACTGCTACAACAAGCGAGTCAACGTTACGAGAGGCAGTCATCGAGGGTAGCTGCCAACGAGTTGCGTCGAGAGGGGCCAACATACTGGGACTACATCACCGATAGGTTCGGGTTGACTGCAAGGGCGTGTAGTCGCTGAAGAGTTGCTTCGTGAGCGAACAACAGATCGGGACTACGTGGCTACCGTAAGACTACGTCGAGGGACAGTCTCGGAGCTACATCGCCAGTATTAGAGAGAGCGGCGAGCGGACGTCGCGTCTACTTCAGCACAGGAGCGTGTACATCAACACCAGCGTGGTGCAGCGTCGCATACGACGAGGACAGCGGGGCCTGCGTCAGCGAAGGCGACTAGTGACAAGCATCAGCGCTACTGCAGAAAGCGTGCTGTTCTAGAACAGTCTAGAAAGGTACAGCACAGTCAAGAACTTTCCAGGAAAAAGAATTCTACAGTCAAGAACTTTCTAGAAAAAGAACTTTCCAGAAAAGAACTTTCCAGAAGCATCAAGATGGCTGACTTCTGGCAGAAAGGGGTTGAACTGAATCTAAAAGGCAAGCAGCTGACGGAGTACGTCAAGTCTCAGGAGAGAATACGAGAAAGAGAATTGGAAGAGAAGCGTCTAGAAAAAGAAATAGAACTAGAACAGAAGCGTCTAGAAGTAGAAGAGCAGCGTCGCCGTGAAGAAAGAGAATTTGAACTGAAGCGTCTGGAAATTGAACAGCAGCGGCAAGAAAGAGAAGATGAGCGCAGGCGTGAGGAAAGAGAAGCTGATCGGCAGTTCCAACTAGAGTTGGCGCGCATCCAGCAACAACAGCATGCGCCACAAGTTATCAGTGACAACACGGCTCCAAAATTGCCAGCTTTCGTCGACGGGAAGGACCAGATTGACAGTTATCTGGCGAGATTCGAAAGGTTCGCTGAAAGCTCTAACTGGCAACCTCAAGACTGGGCAATTCGACTGAGTGCACTTCTGACGGGGCAAGCTCTCGAAGTTTACACCAGACTGTCGAACGATGACGCCAAAAACTACGACGTCTTGAAAGAGGCCCTGTTGCAGTGCTACAACTTTACAGAGAAGGGCTACCGTAAACGCTTCCGTGAATGCCGGCCTAAGTCAGACGAGACGCCAAAGCAGTTTGTGGAGCGCCTGTCGTCATATCTACACAAGTGGGTGGAGTTATCAGGCGAAATGAAGTCTTACGACAGTCTCCATGACCTGATCGTGAAGGAACAATTTCTCAATGCCTGTCACAAGGATCTAGCGACCCACTTAGAAGAACAAAAGCTGCAGACGCTTAAAGATGTGACTGAGGCTGCTGAAAGATATCTCATCGCTCATGGGAAAACCCTGGGGCCACCCAGCGCGACGAAACATTTTCAGAAGACTGGAAACCATGGGAACCAGATCCAAGGGAGCCAGACGAGCCAGAGACAGACGGACTCCACGCCTCCTCCCAGGGAAGGGCATTCAAGAGGCTGTTTCATCTGCAACGCTACAGACCACAGAGCTGCCAGCTGCCCTCAAAGCAGAAATAGCGGACAGCGGAGCAGTACGGACAATTCAGCGGCGGGCAACCGGCAGAGGCGGTTCTCCAATCAACGGCAAACCAGTAGATCTGACCATCAGGTGTGCGGCGGGAGCGTCATTCTTCCGAGTGAGACCAAGCGCACAGCTACCCCTGCCGACGTGCAAGAGTGCATGACCGATGGCCAACTTCTCCTTGCCAACGGAAAATCCATCCCCGTCGTCGCCAGCGCAGCTGTGACCGTCCAGAACATGCCTGTTTCAAAGGGACGCGTCGGAAATCATGAAGTGACTGTCTTAAGAGACTCTGGCTGTAGTGGGGTCATCGTCAGAGAAGACCTAATCGCTAAAGAACAATTCACTGGCGATTTTAAATGGACACTTATGGCCGACAGCAAATGTGTGAGAGCGCAAGTTGCGAAGATTCATGTCAACACCCCTTTCTACATAGGCGAAGTCGAAGCGGTTTGCCTGAAGAAGCCGCTGTATGATTTGATGATCGGGAATATCGACGGCGCGAGACGACCCGACGACCCCGATCCAGAGTGGAGTCCTGCCTCAACCCAACACGTCGAAGTTGTGGAGGAGGATCCATTGCCATTTCCCGATGGAGACCTTACAGAGCTGCTACGGGACAATGTGGTTACTCCGGCTCAGCCCTGCCGACCAGAGATCGTCGGTGCCGTTACAACCAGGGCCCAGGCCAAGAGAGACAAGACGTCTACGCCACTGAAGGTCGCCGACAACTCTAAAGCTGCCATCGTGGACAGAGATAAGCTGATCCAGCTCCAGGAAGCTGACAGTACTTTAAACAAGTACAGGAACCGCCAAGACCACGTGACCAAGGGCAGTGGCACGGTCTATTTTGAGGTGAAGGCCAAGATCCTGTATCGAATCTTCCAGCACCCGAGGGTCAACGGAGGTAAACCACTACGTCAAGTTTTGGTACCGTTACCCCTAAGGCGCCAAGTGATGGAAGTAGCACATGACTCAATCATGGGAGGTCACCTAGGTATCAAGAAGACGTCGGATAGAATCCAGGCGGTGTTCTACTGGCCAGGACTTCATGCGGACGTTAGCCGTTTCTGCCGATCATGTGACATTTGCCAGAAGACCATACCTCGAGGAAGGGTCCCGAAAGTACCTATGCAGAGGATGCCTTTAATCGACCGACCTTTCAAGAGGATGGCCTTAGACTTAATCGGCGAAATAAGACCTCCGAGTGAAGAAGGTCATCGGTGGGTACTGACTTTAGTGGACTATGCGACTCGGTACCCAGAAGCAGTGCCACTGAAGAAGATTGACACTGAAACTGTAGCAGAGGCACTGGTGGACATGTTTAGCAGACTTGGAGTGCCTGAAGAGATCCTGACAGACCTCGGGACGCAGTTCGTCTCTGACTGCATGAAGGAGGTCAACAGACTGCTGAGCATCCGGCATTTAACTACGACACCCTACCATCCAATGTGCAACGGGCTTGTCGAGAAGTTCAATGCTACGCTGAAGTCCACCCTGAAGAAACTGTGCAGCGAGCAGCCCAGACAATGGCATCGCTACATCAACGCCCTACTTTTCGCCTACAGAGAAGTACCGCAGGAGTCCACCGGCTTCTCTCCGTTCGAACTGCTGTACGGAAGAACCATCCGAGGGCCGATGCACATCCTAAAAGAACTGTGGACGAAAGAAGTAGACACCCCAGAGGTGAAGAACAGCTACCAGTACATGTTTGAGCTACGGGAGAAGCTGGAGCAGACTCTCGAGATAGCCAGAGAAAACCTGAAGAAGTCCCAAGACTGTGGAAAGCACTACTATGACCGTAGGGCTGTGAACAGGAAGTTCAAACCTGGCAACAAAGTGCTGGTGCTGCTACCTACCGATCACAATAAGTTGCTGATGCAGTGGAAAGGCCCGTACGAAGTGGAGACCGTGGTGGGAATCAACGACTACAAGGTGAAGGTCGGCCAGCATTCCAAGATATACCACGCCAACCTCCTTAAGCTGTACGTGGAAAGGCCATCAGAGACTGTGCACGCAGCCACAGCAGCTGTGACCGACGACAGCTTTGACAGCGAAGAACTGTTGGAACTGGGAGACTTCCACAGCAGAGAAGGCATCGATGATGTTAAGCTAGGACCGAGCTTGACGGAAGGTCAAAAGTTGGAGCTCAAGGACCTTATGGGCGAGTTTCCCCACAACTTCAGCGATGTCCCTGGCTCTACAACTTTGGTCGAACATGAAGTCCACCTCACTTCGAATATCCCTGTTCGATCCAAGCCCTTCCCGATCCCTTTCAAGGCCCGTGAATCCTTGAAGAAAGACATCGATGAGATGCTGAAGATGGGCATCATTAGGGAGTCCAGTTCCCCTTACGCATCCCCTGTCGTGGTCGTGAAGAAGAAGGACGGGAGCAATCGAGTATGCATCGACTACAGGAAGGTTAATAAGATCACCGTCTTCGACCCTGAGCCGATGCCTACCGCAGCAGACCTCTTCCGCCAACTATCGGGGAGTAAAATCTTCTCAAAGATTGACCTCAGCAAGGGTTATTGGCAAGTCCCCGTGCGTCAACAGGACATACCAAAGACTGCTTTCATAACTCCTGATGGGACGTACGAGTGCCTAAGGATGCCCTTTGGCATGGTCAACAGCGGAGCCACCCTGAAGAGAGGAATGAGGAAGATGCTCAAAGGGATGGACAACGTCGTGTGTTACTGGGACGACCTGCTAGTCCACACCCGCACCTGGAAAGAGCATCTGCAGACCTTGAGGGAGCTGTTTCACCGTCTCACAGAAGCCAACCTGACCGTGAGACCCAGTAAGTGCATTCTGGGGACTGACAACGTAGACTTTATCGGCCATTCGCTGAAAGAAGGACAAAAGGGGCTTCTACTAGAAAACGTCACCAAGATTCTGAACGCTCCACGTCCCCAAACCAAGAAGCAGGTGCGATCTTTCCTGGGGTTGGCTGGATACTACAGGGAGTTTGTACCAAACTACTCCGCCATCACAGCACCCTTGTCGGACCTGGTGCGGAAAGGCTGTCCAAACCAAGTGCAGTGGGGACCGTCTCAGGAGAGGGCATACCAGACTGTGCGCGATCTCCTTTCGAAGGATCCGGTGCTACGACTGCCTGACACTTCCAAAGAATTCGTCTTAAGAACAGACGCAGCGGACGAAGGCATCGGCGCCATACTGATGCAAGAACACGAAGGGAAACTATTTCCGGTCAGTTACGCCAGCAAGAAGCTGTCCAGGGCTGAGAAAAATTACTCGACCATGGAGAAAGAGTGCCTTGCCATCATATGGGGAATCCGGAAGTTCGAACTGTACCTTCAAGGAGTGAAGTTCGTGCTACAGACTGATCACAAGCCGCTAACTTACTTGAACTCTGCCAAGTTTGTGAACAGTCGGATCATGAGATGGGCTATGTACTTGCAGAACTTTAACATGCGAGTAGAATCTATCAAAGGATCGGACAATGTTGGTGCGGACTTCCTCAGCAGAGTGTGTGAGTAAAGAACATTGACTGTGTGGATGAACTGTGAACATTGACAATATCCAGATAGACTTGAAGATGAAAACCATTGACTCTGTGTAGATAAGCTGAGCGCAATTACAGTATTCAGAAAGTCTTAAATTAGTTTCAATTGAGGATTTTGTTTGTGCATTACGTTTCAACGTTGTTGAAAGAAATTGGGTAAATTTCTTCTTGAGTGGGGGGTTATGTTACGTTGAAACGCGAACGAAAGTATGTCGGAAGCGTGTACGATAGATCTAATCGTTTCGATTTGCAAAGTATTCAATAATGGAGTTTATTTACCTTTGATTTGAGTTTGCATTGTTGTTAGGAGAGGCATTGTATAACGTTGATAATTTTCGTTAGTCGATATTGTTGTAGAATCTTCTGGATCGGCTTGTTTACTATCGATCGAAGATTCGGGATATTTGTAGAAATTTGAAGGAACGATCCGGAAGGAGAAGAAATGTGTAATGACGTAAGTCAGTGATGACGATCTTTAGTTCGATTGGTGGCAGTACGTCATTTCTACATTGTTCGAAATTCTTCCGGAAAAGAGAGAGGTTATTTAATCGTGTGCCTGATTGCTGTTGAGAGATTGAGATAGTAAAGTTGTTGATAGTGATTTGGAGAGTTGCTGTGAAAGTTGTTGAGTTGAGTTGAGAATTGTATGCAGTTGTTGATGTGTGCTGAATAAAAGTGGAAAACTTCATACGCCGACTTTGTGACTTGTATGCTGTTTGACGGGTTGCGTGAATAAACGAATCTGAGTTACACAACTATCAGGAATTCAAGCATCGGGGCTGAATCAGATACTGATAGAAAACACCATCACCAAACGGAGTGTAACAAAGATAAAGAAAATGGACGTAGAAGTAGCAGCAGCAACAGCAGCTGAAGAAGAACACAGATGAAGAAGTGGCAGCAGCAGCAGCAGTGGTGGCAGCAGCAGCAGCCAAAGAAGAATACAGACGAAGAAGTGCCAGCAGCAGCAGTGGCGGCGGCAGCAGCCACAGAAGAATAAAGAAGAAGGGAACGGAGAACAGAGACTAAGACAGAGAAAGGAGAAGGAGAACACGAGAGGAGCGGAAGAAGATACATAGACAGAGACAGATGGCATACATAGACAAATCAGACCATAATTTCAGTGAGACTCTTTACGTTTAATTCTCTCTGTCGACGGTGGCTGGAATTTTATGTGTAATTATGAGTGGTGTGTAATTCACGGATTAACTCTACGAAGTGCGTGAGTACAACACTAATTGTATTTTGATTCTTGTTGATTTTTTTTCTGTACTTGTGCAAATTTGGTTGATTCATGTTTATAGTTAATAGAGGGGTGTGACAACATAGTTTATTCTTGTGAATTAGAGAAGTGTGAGACGGGAGGACACGCAGATTATCCATGCACGCAGTTCTTGATATACCCCCTTTTCATTACAGAGAGAGTAGGCATCCCTGACACACATCAATTGTTGTTCTGAACCAGTTTCCGATGGGGCTGTTGTGGAGGACTGCACTGGTAGCCTTGTCATACAGGCTTTTGATGACTTCAATAATTTTAGGGCTGATGTACACTCTCATGGTTGCCCACAGAGCTGCATACCAGACTCGGTCAAACGCCTTTTTGAAGTCTACGAACACATGATAAAGATGTTGATGGTGTTGTAGGTATTTCTCACAGATTATTCTGAGGTTGAAAATCTGTTCAGTCTATTAAAAGCAGTGCTTCGAAGACCCCTTGGTTTGATGAAGAATGCAATACTCTTCATCACCAAAGGAAACAAGCCCAACAAAGTTACTTTCAATATCATACACGCTAGAGTTTTACAAACATAAATTTTAAACAGCATGTATGTTATATCGACTGGCACTAAGTTAGTTTTTAGCTTTCGGACTGAGTAAGCATATACATTCTCATTGAGTGATCTGAGGACTGTCCTTGTCGTGGTTTTTCTAACGGTGTGTGTATTGTGGCGACAGCCAGTGATGGAGATAGTTTTGTGCGGACTTGGTCAGGGAGAATTATTGGGATGGACATGAAAACTTTCTGGTGTGACCTGACACCAGACTTGAGCAGTAAAAAGTGACAGTTCCTGTGCCATACTAGAAATATGTGCTACGCCTTTCCCGACGTATTGTTAGATTCTACATTCTCACTCGCAAGAAAGATGGCACTTTAAGAATGTATGTGGATTACAGACGTCTCAACACAAAGACCGTCAGGGATTCATACCCTTTGCCATGGATTGAGGAAACACTGGATTCTCTGCAGGGAGCCAAGTTTTTCTCCACATTGGATTTGGCTTCGGGCTACAATCAGATAGCTATGGACGAGGTAGATAAGCATAAGACTGCGTTTATCACTCCTTTTGGACTTCTCCAATATGAGCGTCTTCCCTTTGGCTTGTCGGGAGCTTCAGCCACATTCCAATGCTTCATGCAATGTCTTTTTCAAGAGAGGCTTTTCGAGATTTTGGTGATATATCTGGACGACTTGCTTGTTTTCAGTAAGACTTTTGAAGAGCATCTTCAGAATCTCGACTACGTCTTCACTACCATTGAGAGCCATGGATTGAAGCGTAAACCCTCCAAGTGTCTGCTGTTCAGGGAGGAAGTTTTTTTTACCTTGGCCATGTCATTTCTCCTGATGGTGTAGCAACTGACCCAGAGAAGATTAGCGCTGTCCAAAATTGGCCCACTCCCAGCACAGTCAAGCAACTGCAGGCTTTTCTTGGCCTGGCAGGCTACTATAGATGCTATATCAAGAAATTTGTGAAGATTGCAGCTCCTCTGTACGAGGCCATCCAAGAAGAGAGGGAAGGGGTAACGGGCATGGAGAAACAGAAAGTCACCACAAAGAGGCTGCGGTGGACTGAAGACTGCAAGAAAGCTTTTAGGACGCTGAGGGAGCGACTGACATTGGCTCCTGTGCTGACTTTCGCTGATTTCAGCAAGCCGTTCATCCTACATGTGGACGCAAGTAATGAGGGGTTGGGCGCAGTGCTATCGCAAAATGTGGATGGAAAGATCAGGGTTGTAGCTAGATGCTAATAGAAGGTTGAAACTGACAGAGAGAAATATGCAGAACTATTCTAGCAGAAAATTGGAACTCTTAGCTTTGAAATGGGCGGTTACAGAGAAGTTCAAAGAGTACCTCCTTGGATCCAAGTTCACAGTTTGGACTGACAACAACCCCCTGACTCACACGAACAACACCAAACTTGGAGCTGTGGAACAGAGATGGGTTGCTGACCTTGAACCGTTTGACTTTGTTGAAATTCAGGAAAGGGAAAGAGAATGGCAACGCAGACGCCCTTTCCAGGATGGCATGGAGCAATGTGCAGACAGCTGTGGAAGAAGCAACCTGCACTACAATGGTACCCGTAGAAGTACAAGAAGCTGTCAGTAAGATGGAACGAACGTACTTGTGCACCCTAGCCGTCAGTCTAGCAGGAATTTCCATGGATGCATCTCAGCTCTGGCACATGAAGAAAGAAGAAGAAAGAAGAAGAATGCATTGTCAGAGCAAAATACTTTGTCGAGAGAAATAAACCACCGACTTTAGCTGAGAAGAAGACAGAGAGTCAAGATACCGTCAAGATGCTGCGACACTGGAAGCGTCTGAGCATGATCCAAGGCGTTCTTCATCGTCATATCAAAACTCCAGGTCAGGAAGTCAAACAGCAGGTGGTCCTACCAAGGAGTAAGGTTAGGATGATGCTGCAGGAGCTACATGACAACATGGCCCATCAGGGTGTGGAGAGAACTACGCAGTTGGCTAGAGAGCGCTGTTTTTGGCTAGGAATGACCACATATATTCTTGACTATTGCAAGACCTGTCATCGTTGCCTCACGGCCAAAGCCCAGACTCCAACAGAACGAGCACCACTTCATCCCATCATTGCGACAAGGCCTCTGGAAATTGTCGCCATGGATTTTACAGTTTTAGAGCCTGCGACAGATGGAAGAAATAATGTTCTGGTCATTACGGAAATGTTTACAAAGTTTACAGTAGCAGTTCCCACCAGAGACCAGACAGCAGAGACTACAGCCAAGATATTGGTCAGAGAGTGGTTCCAGAAGTTTGGGGTACCCCAGCACCTCCATTCTGACCAAGGAAGAAATTTTGAGTCTGAAGTCATTGCGGAACTATGCAGAACATATGGAATTAAGAAGTCCAGGACAATAGCTTATCGACCACAAGGAAACTCCCAGCCGGAGAGGTTCAACAGAACACTGCACGACCTGTTGAGAACTTCGCCTGAGGAGAAGAAAAGATGGCCAGAACACTTGCTGCAGGTCATATTTGCTTATAACGCTACACCTCATGCTACTACAGGTTTCTCCCCATATTTTCTCATGTTCGGGAGACAGCCTCGCCTTCCTATCGACTCTTTGTTAGGTCTGGACAGGGACAAGCCGTGTCCAGATTGGGTCATTCATCATCGCCGTAGCCAGGATCTGGCTTACAGACATGTGAAGAGGAGAATGCAAGAAGAAGCAGAGAAACGGAAGACTCGTTTTGATGAACAAATAACAGACGACCCAGTCAGGAAAGGCCAGAAAGTACTTCTCAGAAACCGAGTCAGAGGAAGAAACAAATTCCAAGACAAATAACAAGAAGGCGAATTTGTGGTCATCAAAGTCAGGGACAATGTCTGCATTGTCATTAATACAGAGTCGAGAGAAACCAAAAGAGTGCACAGAAATGAAGTCAGGGTGATCCCAGGACAAGGGAGAAAAGCATCGGTCACAGAAGAACAAGTGCAGAAAAGTTCTACCTCTTCGGACAGTCTTCAGACTATAGCATAGTTCTGGAAACTGTGCCTACTCAGCGAGAAACACAATCAACGCCAGCAGTAGTGGCTCCTCAGCTACCAGTCAGACCTCAGCCTGCGCCGTGACGTAGTACCAGAAGTGCAGCAGGAAGACACTCTAATCCCTACAACCTACCCATGACAGCTGTCAGACATGTAGAGGCAAAATATGATTCTGATGTGGCAGAGAAAACTAATCAGAACAGACAACAGTTCATTCTAGAAATGACAAGAACAGTTTTCAATTTCATGAAAGAATTGAACGAATAGCGCTATATAGATTCTGGACAGAAATTTATACAACTGTTTTAATCCATTGTAGAGTTGTTTGATATAACTGGAGTATTCGTGGTTCATCTGTGTATTGGTGTAAATGATAACTGCTCCTAGTTTACGCTAGAACACTTTAATCATACCGCTACCACATTTAAAGGGTGAGAAAAATATGACTGGAAAATATAGATCCCTGTTATTGAAAGGATTACACCGTTTGCATTATATTATTATATAGCTAGTCAAGGCTGCTTCGTTGTTATGCAGATGTGGATGGAAGGTAGTGTGTGTGTACATAAAGGAATTTTTTTCTCCCGTTTTTTTCTAAATATTTTATTTTATTTTTAATTTTTTTTAATTTTTGTTTTTGGTGATTTATGAGATGTTTAATGTTATACCAGTATTGGCTTCTTTATTGGGTTATTTAGAACAGTTGTTTATTTTGTTTGGCTGACTGCTTATTGAATTACCTTTTAGATACTTGTAAGTAAAGTCATGCCTTGTTCATAATGGTTTTCCACTTTGTTTTTTAACAAAGTTTTGGAATTTTGTCAATGTGTTTTGCTGACCATCTTTTGGAATACCTGTTGGATATATAAGGTGTTGTTATGCCCCGCCGATGACGATTTTTTTTTTTTGGGGTGGTGTTTATGGACTATGAGTATGACTAGTGTTTATACTTCATTAATATGTATGCTTGAATGTATGTTTGCTATTTATTTTTTTATTATCGTCGGGACGACGTTGCAAGAAGAGAGAGGGAAGTGAGAGTAAATTCACGTGAAAAGCATGTTTTGGAGCGATTTGGGTGATTGGCTATGAAATGCGAGTATTGAACTTGAGAACGCGAGGAGAGCGAGTCTGGCGAGACACAGCAAAGGAAGAACATAAATAAAGTAGACAGGAACTAATACTTCGTTTTGTGTGAAGTCTGTAATTTATTGTTTGTTGCAAATTCGTACAAGTAAACACCAAGCACAAGCACCGAGCTAGCAACATCTCAGATAGTTTTTATGTGAGTACCTAGTCACATGGGTATACGCGGCAATATTGCAGGGGACAAAGTGTCTAAAGCTTTGCATCTAGATTTCCCTTCAGAGATTTTCCAATTTGTTCCATACTCTGACCTGCGTTATATTACTGGTTCTTATTGTAAACGCCTGTGGCAGACCGAATGGTTTAATCAAATCAATAACACATTATTTCAAATTCTTCCAGATTTGTCTGCTTTTTTGCCTAACTTTGCGTCCACTCGCAAAGAAGAAATTATTTTGGCTTGCCTTCACATTGGGCATATTTATGTCACCCATAATTTCCTTTTAGAAGGCAAAAATCCACTTTGTTGCTTTGCATGTGACAAATCCTTTTCCATCCACCATTATATCTGAATTTGTTGATCTGGTTAATGAAAGAGAAATATATTTTGTTTCGATACCTTTTTAATGAGATTTTTAAAATTTGCAATAGTAAACACCTGTTTCAATTTTTACATGATGTTGGTTTGTTTTATCACATATTGATCATGTTATGTTGTTTATATTCTTGGTTAAATTTTATTAGTAAGACTGGTTTTATTTAAATCTTTTATCATATTTAAATGTTAGCAGTTTAGTCTGGTTTTGCTTAGTTTCATGTGGTCCTGATTCGGCTCTTGGCAGTCCGCTGGACCCAATAAACAAATGTCTATCTATCTATTTGATTTGATATTGCGGGATACCTTTTGATTACTTAATAAGATTATTAGTTTTACATTAGTTATTCAAATTTTGTACAGAGCTGACTTTGCGCTTTTCCAGGGTAAATCATTGTAAGAAAGAGGATTGATCTGATTGTTTATTGAGGTACTATAAATAATAAACCTGTATATTATTAGGATCAACTGTATGTAACGAGATAAAATTCAGTAGAAAAAAAATTGGAAAAGATAATTTAATATTGTTGCCCAAAGAATAAGATCCTTAACCTTTAGCATGCTACCATCAATATACATCTCCAAACCCTCTCCTCATTCACTGCCAGTGATATAACTTGACATTGGATACCTACTATAAACTCTCCCTTCACAACCATGGTTAGGCACACACGGCATCCTCATTACTTCACTTCCTGTTTGCAAATGGCAACCGAATCTTTCAGTGCATGGATGGAGTTTGAGGCTTTCTGTTTGCCGAGAAAAAATTTTTTCTGAGTAGTTTGCAATCAGATTTTGCAAAATGGTGGACAAGGATGTTGTTTTTTAAAATCATTATCGCTTCACAATCTGAAGGCGAGTTTTTAAACTATGATGAAGACAAAATTGGGTCCAGAGGGCACCAGCTAATGTGGAGTTAGAGGCTGACGTGAGTAATGTTTCCTCTGTTTCTTGTTGATGAAGAGGTACCCGATGAATGCGACCATGATTGGCATGAGTGGATTTTCTTCATCTTTTTTGTTCCAACAAAATATATTTCACATTAGATAAATATGATCTTAGGAAATGATACACAAAACATTCATTCACCCACACACAAACTTTCATGAGGTAGGACTTTATTCGGTTGAGCAATAGGGCATCAAATAAAGTGAGTAATGCTAAAAATATACAAAGTGACCCTGATTCGGCTCTTTGTAGGTTGCTGGACCCTATAAGTAGTGTGCTCTTTGTATTTTGCTAGACCTTATAAGTAGTGATTATCTATCTATCTATCTATCTATCTATCTATCTATCTATCTATCTATCTATCTATCTATCTATCTATCTATCTATCTATTCCTGTGGGTTCGGGCACTGATTAGAATAGACCCAACGTTTCCTGACGTGTCGTAAGAGGCTACTAACAGGGGTGATGTCAGCACGGCATCACTGGGCGAAAGTTTTTACACAGAAGTCACCTCCCAGGACAGAGGAACCTCATGTTACTACAGGTTCAACGACCACGTGCTCGGGGCCAAGGCGAGCCACACTGTATTCGTGGATATCAGCTGTGGCCAACAGCCTGGAGAGGATTGGGCCCTGCCAGGTCTTTCTTGCCCAAGACACACTGCATGATGAATAAAACCATTTACTTCATACCGGATCAGTCGTCGCCTGGGTCACCAAGGACCGCGCCTTCCGTTGGCCACCAGGACGGAGGTGATAAGTGTGCTACTGATGGACAACTTAGCAAGATCTGCACCAGAAATAACATCGTCATAGGAGCCTGGAATGTCAGGACTCTAAATGCTGAGGGAAAATTAAAAAAAAATTAAATCTATTACAGGCCTGAAAATGGCAACTAATTTAGTCGCCATGGCTACTGAAAAATAAAATTGGCGACTAAAAAAAAAACTTTAGTCGCCAAATGCAAGTGCGCTAAAATGAACTTTTTTTTAGTTTGGCTAGTAAAATTTTTAGTTTGGCTAGTAAAATTTTAAAGTTACTAGCCAAAGGCTAGTGGGACCTTTTTTTCATTTTCAGGGCTGTATTATAAACGCAGATGCTAAAAAGCTTTTTTATAATACTCATTTAAAACCTCACATTGATTATGCTTCAACAATATGGGATGGCTGCAGTGATGCCTTGTAGTGGAAGTAGTGGAACAAGTAGACAGTTTCCGGTTTCTCGGCACAACCATTTCCTCAGATTTAGGATGGGAAAAGCACATCACTGGTGCAGTCAAGAAGGCCCATCAGAGACTATTCTTTCTCCACCAGCTTAGGAAGTTTCGGGTGAGCCAAGCTATTATGGCCAATTTTTACTGCTCCACCAAAGAAAGCATTTTGACCTATTCTTTCATTGTTTGGTATTCCAACGCAAACATCCAAGATACGCAGAGCCAAACATATTATCCATGATGAGTCCCACCCTGTCCACATATGCTCCCCTCAGGCTGTAGACTCCGTTCCTCCCCAGCAAAACCACACGCTCACTGAATGGCTTCTTCCTGTGGTCTGTCACTTAAGCCAGATATAAGAATTACTTAGGCTGCTCATTATTGTGTGCACTTGTATAGTCATACTAGTCATGAATTGCGGGAGGGTGCTTATGCGTGCGAATCTATTTTGGTCATCTGTATATTTGCTGTGTCTGATGATGTATGTTAAAATCATGCATCTGTTTTGTTATCTGTAATTCGGTTGTGTCGGTTGATGTCTGTATTTCTATGTATTATATGAGTGTTCTATTAAGGCGTGGGTCTGCTGTCTAGTCTATACTGGTGGTTACATAGGTCGCACTAGATCTATGCTTTATTTGTTTTTTATGTATCTTGTGCATGCGTGCCGCTGATCTAAAGCATTCTTTGTGTCATGTATACTATAACTGTATGTATGTCACTTGGCGAATAAATCTTGAATTGAATTAAATTGAATTGTTCAAAAAGATTGATTCTATTCATCACAGAGCTGCAAAACTAGTTATCCCCAATACTTCCATCACAAATGATTCAAATTTAAAAGTTGCTGGCATGCTCCCTCATAACAAACACCTAACTTAAATAAAGCTTTTTCAATGTACAAAATACTGAAATATAAAGCTCTTGCTTATTTAAAAATTTTATTTGCTTATTATAAAATTTGATACAACAAAAAAAAAAAGCTTATGTAAAAGCACTTTTTAGCACATCATCATTTCGTTATTCATCTTTCAAACACAATTTAACATTTCCACAACCACGTTTAGACATATTTAAAACATTTCTGTCGTACTGGTTCAAACCTGGGGAATTCTCTACCAAAAGAGGTAGTAAATTATTAACATCATTTAAAACTCACAAATTTCTGCTCTTTGCTTATAATATTTAAGATTATACATTTTGTCCTTTTATACCCTGCAACAATTTAAGTTTTTTAGACTGTGAATTTGTGTGTGTGTTGGAGGGGATTGGAGAGAAGGGGTGTCAGGGAATGGGGGGTGGGGGGAAAGAAGGGGGGTGGAAAGAAGGGAGTAGTATGCGTATTTAGGTGCATTAATAAAATCTTAATTCTTACCATACCTAGGTTTATATGTTAGTTTCAAATTAATTTTATGTTACTTTTGTTCTTAATTTTGTTTCCTAATTGTTTAATAAGGACTAACTGTAAGACAGGTCCATAGGATCTAATGCTATTATCCTATAAAAGGTTTTGACTTGGACTTCTGTATATCTATGTCTCTCTATATCTCTCTCTATCTATCTATCTATCTATCTATCTATCTATCTATCTATCTATCTATCTATCTATCTATCTATCTATCTATCTATCTATCTATCTATCTATCTATCTATCTATCTATCTACATCATTAGAAAAAGTGGCAGGTTAAGTTAGCATGCTAAAGATTAACATTCTTTTCTTTTCAACAGAAGGGAGGAAGATACCGAAAAATGTTCACTTTGAGGATGATGAAGGACAAACTTCCTCGCCATCCTCAGAGCCAGTAAACGCTGAACAACAGCATGATATATGCATTTACAGAAGCTACTGTGCAGTGAAAAACGTCATGGATGCTATCGTCTTTTGCTACAAAAATGCTGAGCTGGATCTAATGAACCCAATTGTGGTCAAGCGAGCAGTTAAGCCCAAAAAATTGCTGCAAGTAGTATGCATTGAATCTGCTCCTTACGTCAGTTCTAGCGAGGGTGACGAATCCAACACCCCAAGGCCCGACTGGTCAGAAAAGGATGACAGGCAGAAGAGGACGTCTTTTGGAAATGGTCAGGTTAGTTAATGAAAATTCTCTGGACCCTTCTTCCATTTATTTCATACTTTGCTTTAACAGAACAGTGAAATGCTGATTGCATGAAAACAAGCCTTTCATGAAAACAAGCCTATTCCTCAAAATCTCTTGTAGCAAACACTGTCAGTGTTGATTGCATGGAACACAAGACTAAAAACTAAAATATTGTAAGTATGGAGTGTTAGTTTATATATATAGCAAACACAACAATTGCAAGATTTAACACCAGTAAATTGTATTATTTTTATTTATTACTGATAATGTTATTGTGAGCGATTATTTTTCTTATATGTGTTTAGCAATGTGAATCTCTGTACTCACCCACAAATAACATTTTTAGATTTTTTGCAAATCTGGGCTAGACGAGTCCTAAATAGTTTAAAAATGATATCCACCACAAAAAGAATTTGTCTGTGTCCATCTTCCATGCCCACAAATCAAAATTGTCCAGATTTTTTCAATTATGGGCAGGCAAGTCCTAAATACAGGCCTGCCTACCGTCCCGGAGTACCAGTATTTGTCTCGGAAACCTAGTAAAACTAATTAACCGTCCCGAAAATATGGTTTTCGCCATTACGCCCTCTAGTCTCGCGTTGAATTTTATGCACTGATGATCGCGCTCTCCCGAGATTTTTCAGTCACGAGCATGCACACAACCACCTGACAAGTTCGAAAATGGCGACAAAGAGGAAGGCAGCATCTGACATTCCCGGTGAAGCACAAAAGAAAAACGCGCTTAAATGTACATTGTGAAATATACTGAAAAAGGCCTTTCATATAGCCTGGAAAAATTTATACTTCTGTTTTTTGCGAAGTGTGTGCTTGCGAATTTTCTGTGGAATCTGGCGGCAGTGACGAAATAGCTTGCCACGTGGAAACAAACAAGCACAAGGCAAACAAAAAAAATACGTGACAGCGAAAAAAAGAACAGCAAAATCACAGGATTTTTGGCAACCAAGCCAAATGCTAAAGATGAAACCTTAGACATAATAAGAGCAGAAACAATGATGGTAGACTTGGTAGTAGAATTGAATTTACCGATGGCAGCTCTTGACAAAATAAAACTAACAAAGCCGTCAAGATAATGTATCCGGACTCTACAATTGCGAGACTTTCCAGTGCGTCCATTCAAAGGGTTCTGCTGTGATAAACGAAATTGCTGCCAAAACAACATTCAGTTTAGTGGAGAGTATGAAAAAGTCAGTGTTTTCAATTTCAACTGATGGTAGCAATGATAGAGGTGGGGAAAATCTCTTCCCTTTGGTGGTATGGACAGTGCATCCTGAAACCTGTGAGGTGCGATCTGATGTCCTAGCAGTACCTGCCATAGAAGGTTCAGCAACTGGTTAGTACGATTTTATTCTGTAATTATTTTGGGTTGCTAATGTGTGTAAATTCAGTGAACAATTAGCTTACGTATTCCTACTATCCTAGTATATATGCATCTTTGAAATGTTTAGGATTTAAGATATTGATTTAATTTTTTTTTAATATTTGAGTCCCTATCTATAGTACACTATTGGAATACAGTGATGTAGTCTAGGCCTAATACATATTATCAATTATATTTAGTACTTTTTAATTTATATTTGTGTGTGTGCATTTTTCTATACTCTGAGGTTCCTAATAATAGTACAGGGTTGAATAAGAGTACAGGGTTACATTTTGTTAGAAAAACAATAACAGTACGGGGTTTCAATAAGAATACTGGTTATTATATACTACTCAAAATAATACGGGCCACTTGAACATATGGGTCTCTCTTTAAATCAGAAACACGAATTCAATGTATTAGTTCATCATATTTTATTGCAATCATTTCTGCATCAATAACAAAAAAGATGTTAGACATCAGTCGCTTAAAATTCGAGTAAATTCAATTTAACTGGACATACCCCTCATTTACAAAATCAAAACTTTAGAAACCAAAAATCTATAAAGTCAGTATCGGGTGTGGCCACTGTTTGCATCAATGCAGTCTTGGCATCGTTGTCTCATGGACCGTATCAGGTTATGGAGGATGTTTCCAGGGATGGCCAACCACTCTTGCTGGAGAACTTGGGCCAGAACTTCAAGGTTAGCTCTTGGAGGGAGGTTTGCCCGTGTCTGTCGACCCAAGACATCCCACAGATGTTCTATGGGGTTCAAATCGGGTGATCGAGCTGGCCAATCCATCCTTATGACGTGCTGTTGCTGCAGGAAGTCATTGACGATACGCGCTCGGTGGGGTCTGGCATTATCTTCCTGTAGTATGGTACCTTCCCCAATAGCCCGCAGAGCTGGGAGAACCCTAGGTTGTAGGAAGTCATCCCTGTAGCAGACCTGGCTACTCTCCCGCTTTTGGCGAGAGACTCACGCTTTTGCCAAACTGGAGCTCTGTGTATATATATATATATATATATTATAAAATCACCAATTTTGCCATGATATTACACAGACCATTTTGGCAAATCCTCGATCCCCTGTCTCCCGCTTTTACTCTGAGGGGGGTAGGCAGGTCTGCTGTAGCCAATACCGTTTAAGTTGCAATGAATTTGGAGCAGGGGTGTTCTGAAGTTTAATGCGAAGCCACCCCACATCATGACAGATCCACCACCAAAGCGGTCATGCTCGCGCATCGTCGCATCAGCAAAACGCTCCTATGGATGCCTCCAAACATTCACTCGACGGTCGTTGAAAGAAAGGAGAACCGAGACTCGTCTGTAAAGAGCACCCTTGACCAATGTTGCCTAGTCCACACCAAATGATGCCGAGCCCAGGCCAAACGCGCTGCACGGTGAGCTGGGGTGAGCTAAGGCCGTACTCCTGGTCGTCTTGATCGCAGGTTTGCCTCGTGTAGACGGTTGCGAATTGTCTGGTCGCTGACGTTAACATTGCTGGCTGCGTGAAGCTGTCTTCTGATGGTGTTTGCTGTAGCGGACCTCATCCTCAGAGCTGACAGGGTGATGAAATGGTCTTGTCTTGCAGTGGTAACGCAGGGGGATCCGGACCTTCTTGGTTCTTGGACGTTTCCAGTGTTGTTAAAGCGCTCCCACAGCCTTTTAACAACGGAGTGGGACACTCCCAGCCGCCTGCCAACTTCTCTCACCCCCACCCCTTCCTGAAGCCATGCAGTAGCTCTGCCTCTATCCGCATCAGTCAGTCGTCGCCTTGGGGGCATGGTTAGAAAAGCAGCAAAAGCGCTGCCATTTATATTTTATATCCAGAAAAAAGCGCCGATTGTTGAACTGAACTCAGAAAATGCAAGCCTTTGCGTGCAAATCACTTTTTAATGTTGAAAATTTTGCTTTATTAGCAAGACAACAGTAAATTAGGGTCATTTTTTTGTAAAAATTGGGTTTGTTTTTCAACTCAGTGCAGAAAGTTCAAAACTCACACATGTGATTACTTGTCAGAATAAGATTGCCTTGAATGTTATTGTACAGGATAAGTTTTGAAATAAGCAATGTAAGCGATATTATTGATAGCAGCAAAAAATAATTAAACTAAATGAAATATGAGAGTGGCCCTTCAATTATTTTGAGTGGTATAGTTTGTAAATTATTAATTTGTAATTATTATAACTGTAACCAGAAGTAGATCTACTTCTGTTGTAACACTATAAACGTTTTTAAAATTTTAATTAAAGTGATTTGACTAATTGACCTGTTCATAAAATGTATTACAGTCTAGGCAGCTTATTGTTTAGAAAATCAATTTGAATACTAGTGGGAAAAAAGCATACAGTGACTAAAAAAGCATACAGGCTGCATGAAATTTTGAAAAACAAATAATTGTACAGACCCTAATAAGACCTTACAGGACTGCATTTTTTTTTTCAAAAATAAATAAGCGTCTGAGTACCATTATTAGGAACTTCAGAGTAACTGCATTAGTAAATCAAAGTTGTTAATTTTTTAGGTGTGAAAATATTTGGCCTTTTTGAAAACGAACTGAAGGTTCACAACATCCCTTGGAAGAATTGCATTGCATTGGGTTGTGATAATGCAAAGGTTATGGTGGGAAAGGAGTCTGGCGTATATGGGTGCATGCCAAATCTATATCTCTCTGGATGTGTTTGTCACCTAATTCACATTGCTGCTGAAATTTTTTTTTTTAATTGTGTCACTTTTCTTTTTTTTTTCTTTTGGCTCTGTGGGTTCGGGCAAATAGAATAGACCCAACGTTTTCCCGGCGTGTCGTAAGAGGCGACTAACAGGGGTGATGTTAGCACGGCATCACTGGGCGAAAGTCTTCTACACAGAAGTCACCGGCCAGGGCGGAGGAACCTCACGTTACTACAGGTTCAACGACCACGTGCTCAGGGCCAAGGCGAGCCACACTGTATTCGTGGATTTCGGCTGTGGCCAACAGCCTGGAGAGGATTGGGCCCTGCCAGGTCTTTTTTGCCCAAGACACAACACATGATGAGGCTATCCACTAATTCCATGCCGGATCGGTCGTCGCCCGGCTATACAAGGACCGCGCCTTCCGTTGGCCACCAGGACGGAGGTGAAAAGTATGCTACTGATGGACAAATTAGCAAGATCCGCACGAGAAACAACATCGTCATAGGAACCTGGAATGTCAGGACCCTAACTGCGGAAGGAAAATTAGAAGAACTGGCCCACGAGCTGGACCACTATCGATGGAACATTCTAGGTATCAGCGAACTGCGCTGGAAAGGCCTAGGTGAAACAACGACTGACAAAGGCCACAAGCTCTATTTCAGCGGTAGAGATGACAGGCACGAACACGGCGTTGGATTCTTGGTCCACAAGAACATTCTAGCCACTGTCATGGGTTGCCGCCCAGTCTCCAGTAGACTCATTACCATCCGTCTGAGAGCAACCCCTTTCAACATTACCATCATCCAGGCCTATGCCCCAACATCAGACTATGAAGACAGCGAAGTGGAGGATTTTTATGAAAATCTACAGGCGGTCCTTGACCAAGTGCCGAAGAAGGACATAGTCATAGTGCAAGGCGACTGGAATGCCAAGGTTGGCCAAGATGCGCACCACAACTGGGGAGACACATGCGGACCCCACTGCAACAACGAGACAAATGACAGGGGTCTGAGGCTATTGGAGTTTGCCAGATACAACAATCTGGTACTGGCAAACACGCTTGGTCTCCACAAAAAATCCAGACGATGGACATGGCACAGTCCCGGCGGGGAACATCACAACCAGATCGACTACATCATGGTCAAGAAACGCTTCAGATCAAGCATCAACATTGGCAGGACACGCACTTTTCCAGGAGCAGACATTGGAAGTGACCACGATCTCGTGATGATGTCTTTCCGGCTCCATTTGAAGAGAGTAAATACAGCAAAGTGCACTAGGCTGAAGTTCGACCTGGACAAACTGCAAGACCCGGAGGTGGCAAAAATATTTCAGGCCACAATTGGAGGGAAATTTGCACCACTGCTTATTTTGGGGGCAGGCGAAGTAGATGTCAACACCATGACCAATACCTTCAACACAGCTGTAACAGATGCCGCCACTGAGATCCTTGGCAAGCACCGACCAAAGAAGAAGCCGTGGATCACACCTGAACTTTTGGATCTGTGTGATAAACGAAGAGAGTTAAAAAAGAAAAAGAACACCTCACAGGGAGCTGATGTCTACCGAAAAATCAACAATGACATCCGAAAAGGCATGCGCACAGCAAAGGAGAACTGGATAGAAGATCAATGCCAGGAAATAGAGAACAATCTGAACAAGAACAACAGCAAGAATGCCTACCAGACTGTGAAGCGGCTGACAAGTGTTAAACAGCCCAAAGTCTCCTTTATCCAAAGCAAGTCTGGCATTTGCCTTACAGAAGAACAAGAAGTCTTGGACAGATGGACAGAGTACTGCTCTGACCTTTACAACCATACATCAAATGGAGACCCATCAGTTCTAGCATGTCCCGAGAGCAGAGAAGAAGAAGAAATC
This sequence comes from Oncomelania hupensis, assembly GCA_036898135.1. Lineage (NCBI taxonomy): Eukaryota > Metazoa > Mollusca > Gastropoda > Littorinimorpha > Pomatiopsidae > Oncomelania > Oncomelania hupensis. The sequence goes on from CM072513.1 coordinate 44,342,835, forward strand.
CTCCCAATTCTCCGGGAAGAAGTTGAGGCAGCAGTGCAATCGCTGAAGAAAGGGAAGTCAGCGGGAGTGGACAACATACCAGCGGAACTGCTACAAGCAGGAGGAGAAGCAATGACTGATGCTCTCACCATTATCTGCAACAAGATCTGGCAGAGTGGGGAATGGCCTAAACCATGGACCCAGTCGCTTGTCATCACTCTTCCCAAAAAAGGTAACCTTCAGGAGTGTGAAAATTACCGCACCATCAGCCTCATCAGCCATCCCAGCAAGGTCCTCCTGAAAATAATACTCAACAGGTTGAAACCACAAGCTGAACAAATCATAGCTGAAGAACAAGCAGGATTCATGGCAGGGCGAAGTACCACTGAACAGATTTTCAACCTCAGAATAATCTGTGAGAAATACCTACAGCACCAACAACATCTATATCATGTGTTCATAGACTTCAAGAAGGCATTTGACCGAGTCTGGCATGCAGCTCTATGGGCAACCATGAAAGTGTACAACATCAGCCCTAAAATTATAGAAGTCATCAAAAGCCTGTATGACAAGGCTACCAGTGCAGTCCTCCATAACAGCGTCATCGGGAACTGGTTCAGAACAACAATCGGTGTGCGTCAAGGATGCCTACTCTCTCCAACACTCTTCAACATCTTCCTAGAGCGCATCATGTCAGATGCTCTTGCAGATCACGAAGGCACAGTCAGCATAGGGGGCAGAGCAATCTCCAATCTTCGTTTTGCGGATGATATTGATGGATTGGCTGGAGAGGAACAAGAACTTGAACAGCTTGTACAGAGGCTTGACACCACCTCCAGAGCTTATGGAATGGAAATAAGTGCGGAGAAGACCAAAATGATGACCAACAACACCAATGGCATCAACACGGACATCAAAGTACAAGGCCAATCCCTCAACACAGTGCACAGCTTCAAATATTTAGGAGCCATTGTGTCAGACAATGGGTCTCGACAGGAAGTCCTCTCCAGGATCGCACAAACAACTGCTGCCCTGACAAGGTTGAAGCCCATTTGGAAAGACAGAACCATCAGTCTACATTCCAAAGTAAGACTGCTGCGCTCTCTGGTCATCTCCATCTTCCTATATGCTTGCGAAGCATGGACCCTCACAGCAGATCTCCAACGAAGAATACAAAGCATGGAGATGAGGTGCTACAGAAGACTTCTGTGCATTTCCTATACCCAACACATCACCAACGTTGAAGTCCGACAGACCATCACACAAGCCATTGGACAACACGATGACCTGCTCACAGTGGTGAAGAAACGGAAACTCCGATGGTATGGCCACGTCACCAGATCATCAGGCCTTGCAAAGACCATTCTGCAAGGCACAGTGCAAGGAGGTAGAAGAAGGGGGAGACCGAAAAAGAGGTGGGAGGACAACATTCGAGAATGGACTGGTTTGACACTGAGCGAAGCCATGAGGGCTGCTGAGGACAGAGAAAGATGGAGTATGCTGGTTAAGCGATCATCTGTGGTGCCCCTACGACCTTCGGGTTATGGGACAGGATAGGATAGGATAGGATAGTCACTTTTCTTTTTTTTTTCTTTTGGTAAACTCATTTTGTGTTCTAGAAAGGTAGGGTAAGGATAACTGATTTAGAAAAATGTTGTTGCTGACATAGTAGATATATTGATGACAATAGATGACAGTACTGAGTAGATAATGATGACATAGTGATGGTCTAAATAATGACAAAAATATAATGATGACACAGAATACATAGGCATTTGATATAATAACACAGTAGATATGATGAAATTTATAACAACATACCAGAATAAGAATATAATGCCTCTTTCCATAAATATAACAAAGTTGAATAAAATTAATAATACAGTACAATTTTTAAAAAAATTGAATGTATATACAAATACACACACACACATACACACACACATATATACATATATACATGTATCTATATAATTTTTTTTTTAAATTCAGGTGCTGCTTGTCTGCCCATCAGCATAAGTCGCCTTTTGATAGATGTGTTCTACTACCTTGATAAAAGCAGCAAACGCCAGGCAGGTTTTAGGTGCATGCAGGTTCTGCATGAATTGACAGAGTCAAAGATCATAAAGCATGTCTCCACCAGATGGCTGAGCATTGGAAAGTGTCAGCCCAGAATTATCAGCAACTGGAGTGCACTTCATGACTTCTTTGCAGAACAAGCAAAGGAGGCCTCAGGATCCGAAAAGAAGAAGACTGGGGATCTACGACACATCTTGGCATCTCCCACGAACATGCTGTATTGTTTGTTTTTGGTTGATGTCATCAAGGTGTTTGAAGAGATCAACACTGAGCTTCAGAGTGCTACATCAAAACTGCCAGTTCTCAAGAGAAGGCTAGAGAAGTTGCTGAAGTCACTTTTTTTGAGATTTATGAAGCCGTCTGCCATGATTTCCACACAACTGCTTGAGGTTGACTTCAAGTCATCGTATAATATCAAGAAGAGCACAGATCTCATAATCGGAGAAGAAGCTAGAAAATTCATTGCTGAAGCAAAAAAAAGAACCACTTAAGAGAAGAGAAAATAAAGGAGTTTTACAACAATGTGTTGATGTTCTTCCAGACTTCTTGCTCCTACATAAAGAAAAAGCTGCCACTTAATGATGAGCTTTTGAAACATGCTGAGGTTGTGGATCCTGCCAGACAGACAGAAAGCTGCTTTTCTTCTGTTGAGTTTTTTATAACCAAATTCCCCAAGCTGAAAAGCACTGATGCTTCTATAACTGATCTTCAGCTTAAATTTGCAAAGTACCAGAGCACAGATATTAATTCGTGTAAGGTCGAAGATCAGTTCGATTCAACCTGGAGAGAGATCAGCAAACTGCAGGAAGATGGTGAAATTATGTTCAAGTATTTGCCAATGGTGATGCTGTCCATACTTACTATACCTCACTCCTCTGCTCATTGTGAGAGTTTTCTCCCTTGTTAGAAAAAATAAGACAGAATTCAGGGGTAGCATGTCAAGAGAAACCCTTGAGGCCCTGATTATTGCCAAGTCTAGGCCAGGGTCTGCTCTAGAAAGAACATACAGTGACAGAGATCTGAAAGATCTGAAGCAGGCCTACTATATGTCTCTGCAGGGACAGTCTAACTAGAATTTTGACAATCTTGTATATAGTGTTGTATATAATTGAATAGTTACCTTGGCTTAACTGGAAATGTGTGTAAATAACAATGCTTAGTTTACATTAGACCAGACCAATGACTTTTGTTTTTGCCAAGTCTAGGCCAGTGAATTTCTGAACTGCTTCATTACTTAATAAGAATGTAAGCAATTTTTTTTTACATTTTCTGTGTTATGTTTTAATTAAAAAATTAACATATTGATTTAATAATTTTTATCGCTGCGTTTCAAAAGACTGAAACTTGTCATGGAATGACCTGTCCCTGGAAACTGGTCTCTGTCCCTGTTTTCTGTAATGCCTGTCCCTGGAAGCTAAAGTTGGGGGTAGGCAGGCCTGTAAATAGTTAAAAAATGATATCCACCAAAATAAAAATGTCTGTCCGTCCATCTGCTGTCCGCTGTCAATCCACATGTGCAAACCTTTAAAGTGGCTAAATACTTGGAATCTATATGTCCATGACCTCAGAAATGATCAGTGAATGAATGATTTTGAGGTCACAGGGTCAACAAATGTTAGTCAAGAAATTAAAATTTTTCACAAAATTTCATTTTTTTCCTAGGTTATTAATATTGAATGATTCTTTTATGCATGATAGATATCAATGAAACACACATACTATGCAGATTTGGTCACCCTCACCCCAAGGTCAAGATCACTGGAGCTGTAAAGGTTAGTTTAGGTACTTTGAAGTGACCTTGACCCTAAGCTGTGAGAGATATAAAGTCCAAGTTTGTTGATTGATCCTTGATATATGTTCCGTTTTTGTAATGATCTTGAAGGTCACATGAATGTCAATTATCATCCAAAGATCAAGGTCACTGAAGGTCATAGTCATCCCAAGGTCACAGTTTTTTTTGGCATAATACAACTTTTGTTTTAATTTATTTCATTGTACATGAATGTATTTGGAGCCAGAGGCCAAGGTCATCTCAAGGTCAAGAGCATTGAAAGATCAAAATTGGTATTTACATTTTAATGCCTATCCTATCCTATCCTATCCCGTAACTCGAAAGTATTTGGGGCACCACAGATGATCGTTTAACCAGCGTACTCCATCTTTCTCTGTCCTAAGCAACCCTCATGGCTTCACTCAGTGTCAAGCCAGTCTATTCTTGAATGTTGTCCTTCCACCTCCTTTTCTGTCTCCCTCTTCTTTTGCCTCCTTGCACATCACCAGAGCATCAAGCCTTGCAAGTAACATTGGAAAGAGGATTTTAATGCCACCGTTGACAAAGCAAAAAATGGTTTTCCAAATGCAAAGGTGTATTGTTCCTCTATAATACCTCCGAGAGGTGTTCTGCAAAAAAAAGGCTGAAGCTTCAAATGCTGTACTGAGGATGGCCTGCCAAAAGCAAGAAGCATTATTTATTGATAATACTAAGGGATTTCTCACAAAAACTGGAGCAACAATCAGGTCATTGTACAGGGATTGTATTCACCCAATTGCAAAAGGATTGGAAGTTCTACCAAATAGTTTGTATAGAGCCTTCCAGTAAACTGCACATCGTCTCTGCAATGATTATTTTGCTAGAGTTATTAGTTGGATCAGAATATGAACTCAAGTCAGTCTCATTACATTGGAAAAAATGTTTCTTTCCATAATATCGTTTTCTCAGTTTATTATACATCTTGAAAATAAAATATTGTTTCAGTATAATGCAATGGAATTGTAGGTCTATAAATACTAATATAATTTATCTTAGTCAGCATTTAGTTAAAAATGCTTATCATGTACTATCTATTCAATCTTTAAAAGTAACTAGAAATAAACTACCAAAAATAAACGGATATTACTACCCACCAGTGATGCCTTTTATTAAAACTACTTCAAAAGTTCAAACTGCAATCTATATTAGGAATGATTTGGAGTATGCTCCATGTAAGTCCCCAGTGCCTACTGAAGTTAACAATACTTTTTCATCTGCAATCAAAGTCGGAATAAATGATCATCATGTTAACATTTTATGTGTATACCTTCCACAAGGAACTAAGGAAACAAAGTGTGATTGGTTGGCTGATATTAACAATAAGGAACATTAGATTATAACAGGAGATTTCAACTCTCATCCTCCATTATGGGACAGAGATTGTGATCACAACACCAATATAAAGTTTACAGATAATATTGTGAATTCCAATTTTGTTTTGTTGAATGATAGAAGACCCACAAGAGTTCCGGACAGTTTTAATCAAAATGCATATGCAATTGATTTATCATTAATTTCACCAGAATTGACAGATGAGTGTAATTGGGACATAGAACAAGACTCATTGGGTAGTGATAATTTTCCTGTCATAATCAATTTAAATTAAACACCTGTAGTAGAACAAGAGGAAGATGAAATTCCAAAATTTGCATAAGATGATCGTGCTGACTGGGAAAAGTTTTAGTCACTTTTATTGAGTTTTAACATTGATTTTATAAACTGCGATATGGAGAACATTGTTATGAATTTTAATGAAACAATTATATATGCTGCTAAATCTTCAATTCCTACGATAAAGAAACATACCAATAATAAACATAAAGGAAATATATGGTGGAATGAAGAATGTGATACGGCAGTTAAAAATAAGAAAGCAGCATATAAAAAATGGTGTAAAAGCAGGTCAGAAGAAAATTTTTATAATATGAAAAGATCAAAAATAGCCTGCAATAAAATTATTGTGTCAGCAAAACAATATTATTGGACAAAATTTTGTAGTGAACAAATATCAGAGAGTAATACTTCCAAAATTTGAAATAAAGTCTCGCAAATGAAAAAGTGATTCCAAATCCCACAATACCCAATTAAAGTTGAAAATAAAGAATTCATATCTTCCAAAGACAAAGCAGAAGAATTTGCTAAATTATTTTCAAATGCTAGTAATACATCTAGTTTAAAAGATGATGTTATAAAATCTAGAGAAAATATGGAAAAAACTGATGCATATAATGATCCTGCAAATAATAATAACCATAATAATGTAATTAATGCAAACATTTCTGTATTAGAATTAAAAGAGGCATTAAACAGTTTTGGTAACAAAAAATCTGCTGTAGGATGTGATGGAATTTCATATACACTTCTTCAACATCTTCCAGAATCATGGATAAATTATTTACACACTATTATTCAAAAATGTTGGGAATCTGGTAATATACCAAGTGTTTGGAAAACTTCAATAATAATACCGAATTTAAAGAATGGAAAATCACGTAGAGAAATAGCTAGCTACAGACCCATAGCTTTAACGTCTCATGTCAGTAAATTAATGGAGAGGATTCTTCTGAATAGACTGTTATATTATTGTGGAAAAAATAATATTATACCTGTTAATCAAGCTGGTTTTCAAAAAGGTAGATCTGTAGTTGATCATATTGTGAAACTTACTACAAATATAAGAAGGCAGTTTGCAAAAAGGAAAGGCGTGTTAGCTACATTTTTTGATATTCGAAAAGCATATGATTGTGTGTGGCACAAAAGACTATTATACAAATTAAAAAACATTGGCTTATCAGGTTATATATATAATTATATTAAAGCGTTCCTTTCAGGAAGAAATTTGGTTGTTAAAATTGGAAATTCATATTCGCGTAAACATGTCACAAACATGGGAATTCCACAAGGTTTAATTTTATCACCAATTCTTTTTAATATTCTCATTCATGATCTTCCAAAACATATTAATAACAATATAACTCTTGTTCAATATGCAGATGATATTGCAATATGGGCTAATGTATCATTAAGAAAAAGAACATCCTTATACGAAATAAAACACATACAAAAAATATATCAAACAGAATTAAATAACATTTGCCTTTTTATGTCAATAAATGGTCTTGAACTTTCCATTGAAAAAACAAACATGATCCTTTTCAATAATGGTCAGATTCCGAGAATGCTTCTTAAATTTTATATAGAAGCACAAGAACTTAATTATATTGAGGAAGTAAAATTTTTAGGTGTTTATTTAACTCGTAAATTAAACTGGAAAAGGCACATAAACTACTTATTACAGAAAGCAATTAAAAGTTTTTATCTTTTAAAGGTAATAAGTAGAAAACCATGGGGGCAAGACACAAGAACACTGGTTCACTTAGCGTGCCACTTGTGAGGTCCAAATTATCATTTGGTCAAGAAGCTTTCTTCTCAGCACATAAATCTTCCTATCCCCTATCCTGTCCCGTAACCCTGAGGTTGTAGGGGCACCACAGATGATCGTTTGACCAGCATACTCCATCTTTCTTTGTCCTCAGCAGCCCTGAGGGCTTCGCTCAGTGTCAAACCAGTCCATTCTCGAATGTTGTCCTCCCAACTCTTTTTCGGTCTCCCTCTTCTTCTACCTCCTTGCACTGTGCCTTGCAGCATAGTCTTTGCAAGGCCTGATGATCTGGTGACGTGGCCATACCATCGGAGTTTCTGTTTCTTCACCACTGTGAGCAGGTCATCGTGTTGTCCAATGGCTTGTGTGATGGTCTGTCGGACTTCGTCGTTGGTGATGTGTTGGGTATAGGAAATGCCCAGAAGTCTTCTGTAGCACCTCATCTCCATGCTTTGTATTCTTCGTTGGAGATCTGCTGTGAGGGTCCATGCTTCGCAAGCATATAGGAAGATGGAGATGACAAGGGAGTGCAGCAGTCTTACTTTGGAATGTAGACTGATGGTCCTGTCTTTCCAAATGGGCTTCAACCTTGTCAGGGCAGCAGTTGTTTGTGCGATCCTTGAGAGGACTTCCTGTCGGGACCCATTGTCTGATACAATGGCTCCAAAATATACTACTCAAAATAATTGAAGGGCCACTCTCATATTTCATTTAGTGTAATTATTTTTTGGTGCTATCAATAATATCACTTATATTGCTTATTTCAAAACTTATCCTGTACAGTAGCATTCAAGACAATCTTATTCTGACAAGTAATCACATACATGTATGAGTTTTGAACTTTCTGCACTGAGTTGAAAAACAAACCCAATTTTTACAAAAAAATGACCCTAATTTACTGTTGTCTTGCTAATAAAGCAAAATTTTCAACATTAAAAAGTGATTTGCACGCGAAAGGCTTGCATTTTCTGAGTTCAGTTCAACAATCGGCGCTTTTTTCTGGATATAAATGGCAGCGCTTTTGCTGCTTTTCTAACCATGCCCCCAAGGCGACGATTGACTGATGCGGATAGAGGCAGAGCTATTGCATGGCTTCAGGAAGGGGTGGGGGGTGAGAGAAGTTGGCAGGCGGCTGGGAGTGTTCCACTCCGTTGTCCAAAGGCTGCGGGAGCGCTTTAACAACACTGGAAGCGTCCAAGAACCAAGAAGTTCCGGACGCCCCTTGCGTTACCACTGCAAGACAAGACCATTTCATCACCCTGTCAGCTCTGAGGATGAGGTCCGCTACAGCAAACACTAGCAGAAGACAGCTTCACGCAGCCAGCAATGTTAACGTCAGCGACCAGACAATTCGCAACCGTCTACACGAGGCAAACCTGCGATCAAGACGACCAGCAGTACGGCCTTTGCTCACCCCAGCTCACCGTGCAGCGCGTTTGGCCTGGGCTCGGCGTCATTTGGTGTGGACTAGGCAACATTGGTCAAGGGTGCTCTTTACAGACGAGTCTCAGTTCTCCTTGTCTTTCAACGACCGTCGAGTGAATGTTTGGAGGCGTCCACGGGAGCGTTTTGCTGATGCGACAGTGCGCGAGCATGACCGCTTTGGTGGTGGATCTGTCATGATGTGGGGTGGCTTCGCATTAAACTTCAGAACACCCCTGCTCCAAATTCATGGCAACTTAAACGGTATTGGCTACAGGGATGACGTCCTACAACCAGCTCTGCGGGCCATTGGGGAAGGTGCCATACTACAGGACGATAATGCCAGACCCCACCGAGCGCGTATCGTCAATGACTTCCTGCAGCAACAGCACGTCATAAGGATGGATTGGCCGGCTCAATCACCCGATTTGAACCCCATAGAACATCTGTGGGATGTCTTAGGTCGACAGACACGGGCAAACCTCCCTCCAGGAGCTAAACTTTAAGTTCTGGCCCAAGTTCTCCAGCAAGAGTGGTTGGCCATCCCAGGAAACATCCTCCATAACCTGATACGGTCCATGAGACAATGATGCCAAGACTGCATTGATGCAAACGGTGGCCACACCCGATACTGACTCTATAGATTTTTGGTTTCTAAAGTTTTGATTTTGTAAATGAGGGGTATGTCCAGTTAAAATGAATTTACTCGAATTTTAAGCGACTGATGTCTAAAATCTTTTTTGTTATTGATGCAGAAATAATTGCAATAAAATATGATGAACTAATACATTGAATTCGTGTTTCTGATTTAAAGAGAGACCCATATGTCCAAGTGGCCCTTGTATTATTTTGAGTAGTATATTTGAAGCTATGCACTGTGTTGAGGGATTGGCCTTGGACTTTGATGTCTGTGTTGATGCCATTGGTGTTGTTTGTCATCATTTAGGTCTTCTCTGCACTTATTTCCAGTCCATAAGCTCTGTAGGTGGTGTCAAGCCTCTGTACCAGCTGTTCAAGTTCTTGTTCCTCTCCAGCCAATCCATCAATGTCATCCGCAAAACGAAGATTGGAGATTGCTCTACCCCCTATGCTTACTGTGCCTTCATGATCTGCAAGAGCATCTGACATGATGTGCTCTAGGAAGATGTTGAAGAGTGTTGGAGAGAGTAGGCATCCTTGACGCACACCGATTGTTGTTCGGAACCAGTTCCTGATGGCTCTGTTGTGGAGGACTGCACTGGTAGCCTTGTCATACAGGCTTTTGATGACTTCAGCTGATGTAGTACACTTTCATTGTTGCCCATAGAGCTGCATGCCAGACTCGGTCAAACACCTTCTTGAACACATGATATAGATGTTGTGGGTGCTGTAGGTATTTCTCACAGATTATTCTGAGGTTGAAAATCTGTTCAGTGGTACTTCGCCCTGCCCTGTATCCTGCTTGTTCTTCAGCTATGATTTGTTCAGCTTGGGGTTTCAACCTGTTGAATATTATTTTCAGGAAGACCTTGCTGGGATGTCTGATGAGGCTGATGGTGCGGTAATTTTCACACTCCTGAAGGTTACCTTTTTTGGGAAGAGTGATGACAAGCGACTGGGTCCATGGTATAGGCCACTCCCCACTCTACCAGATCTTGTTACAGATAATGGTGAGGGCATCAATCATCGCTTCTCCTCCTGCTTGTAGCAGTTCCGTGGGTATGTTGTCCACTCCCGCTGACTTCCCTTTCTTTAGCGATTGCACTGCTGCCTCAACTTCTTCCCGGAGAATTGGGAGGATTTCTTCTTCTCTGTTCTCGGGACATGCTAGAACTGATGGGTCTCCATTTGGTGTATGGTTGTAAAGGTCAGAGCAGTACTCTGTCCATCTGTCCAAGACTTCTTGTTCTTCTGTAAGGCATGTGCCAGACTTACTTTGGATCGTGGAGACTTAGGACTGTTTGACACTTGTCAGCCGCTTCACAGTCTGGTAGGCCTTCTTGCTGTTGTTCTTGTTCAGACTGTTCTCTATTTCCTGGCATTGATCTTCTATCCAGTTCTCCTTTGCTGTGCGCATGCCTTTTCGGATCTTATTGTTGATTTTTCGGTAGACATCAGTTCCCTGTGAGGTGTTCTTTTTCTTTGTTATCTCTCTTCGTTTATCACACAGATCCAAAAGTTCAGGTGTGATCCACGGCTTCTTCTTTGGTCGATGCTTGCCAAGGATCTCAGTGGCGGCATCTGTCACCGCTGAGTTGAAGGTGGTGGTCATGGTGTTGACATCTACTTCACCAGCCCCCAAAATGAGCAGTGGTGCAAATTTCCCTTTAATTGTGGCCTGAAATAGTTCTGCCACCTCCGGGTCTTGCAGTTTGTCCAGGTCGAACTTCAGTCTAGTGCACTTTGCTGCATTTACTCTCTTCAAGTGGAGCCGGAAAGACATCATCACAAGATCGTGGTCACTTCCGATGTCTGCTCCTGGAAAAGTGCGTGTCTTGCCAATGTTGATGCTTGATCTGAAGCGTTTCTTGACCATGATGTAGTCTATTTGGTTGTGATGCTCACCGCCGGAACTGTGCCATGTCCATCGTCTGGAGTTTATGTGGAGACCAAGCGTGTTTGCCAGTACCAGATTGTTGTATCTGGCAAACTCCAAGAGTCTCAGACCCCTGTCATTTGTCTTGTTGTTGCAGTGGGGTCCACATGTGTCTCCCCAGTTGTGGTGCGCATCTTGGCCAACCTTGGCATTCCAGTCGCCTTGCACTATGACTATGTCCTTCTTCGGCACTTGGTCAAGGACCGCCTGTAGATTTTCATAAAAATCATCCACTTCGCTGTCATCATAGTCTGATGTTGGGGCATAGGCCTGGATGATGGTGATGTTGAAAGGGGCTGCTCTCAGGCGGATGGTAATGAGTCTACTGGAGACTGGGCGGCAACCCATGACAGTGGCTAGAATGCTCTTGTGGACCAAGAATCCAACGCCGTGTTCGTGCCTGTCATCTCTACCGCTGAAATAGAGCTTGTGGCCTTTGTCGGTCGTTATTTCACCTAGGCCTTTCCAGCGCAGTTCGCTGATGCCTAGAACGTTCCATCGATAGTGGTCCAACTTGTGGGCCAGTTCTTCTAATTTTCCTTCTTCAGTTAGGGTCCTGACATTCCAGGTTCCTATGACGATGTTGTTTCTCATGCGGATCTTGCTAAATTGTCCAGCATTTAGCAAGATCCGCACATAAATCTTATTTGAAGAAATTACAAAGTTTAGATAGTAAGGCTCTGAAAATTGCTATCGGTGTACCAACCTATACCAAAACTGCAGACTATTCAGCTGTAGGCATTACATCGTTAGAACAATATAGGAAAATGGCATGTGCTAAATATTTAATTAGAAGTCAAGCAGTAGTCTTAAATCAGACACTGATTTTCCAAAGAGAGCAAAACATAACATCCCTACAAACAATATTTACGTACACTCAAGATATTATTAAGGTAGCCAATATTAATCCAAAAGACGTTGCCCCAAAATTAACTAACGCCCCCTTTCCACCTTGGGAAATGAAAACGGCAAAATATGATATAAAATATACAAACCTTAAGAAGGATGAAAATCGGCAATTAATTGCTACAGAAGCCCGAGAACATATAAATGAAAATTTTTATAGCCATCTAAATGTTTACACCGATGGGTCTGTAATTGATACTGGTGATGCTGGAGCAGGGTTTGTAATACCTGATCTCAAAATCACAAAGTCTTATTATTTAGGCAAAAATCACTCAATTTTTACAGCAGAGCTTGTTGCTGTATTAATGTCTCATTATACATTGAGTAATATGCTGCTAGACTTATATGGTCTTCTCATATGTGTTGATTCACAATCGGTGTTGTATGCTTTAAACTCTGATAAAAATAATGACAGAGGTGATATCATATTTGAAATAAAATACCTGATTAATTCTATAAAAAACAGAGGAATACTTATATGTGCTGGATGCCTTCACATTGTGGCATCTTAATTAATGATCTAGCTGACAGAGCAGCAAAACAGGGATCAACTGAAGTCAATGCCATAAAAATTTATATAGGATTGTCAATTAAAGAAATGTACTGTATAATTACAAAAAATCTTAAGGAAAGACACACAAAATCATTTTTGACTAGCATGTTAGGAGTCTCTAGACAGGTTTATAGTTTAGAATATAGATTATATTTAAATTCTTGGAAAACAAAATTTAGCAAAAACATTACTTGCATTTGTAATGAAAATTTAACAATTCAACATTTGCTAGTACAATGCAATGACCTAAAAAGATACCAAACAAATATACTGCTTTGAGCAACACCCAAGATTTAGACTTAAAATCATTCGTAGAAATATATAAAACGTTATTATATTCTCCAGTAGGTCATTTATTATAAGAAACTTAAAAAACAACAACAACAACAAATTTATAATGACATAAGCATGCGCTTGTATTCTCAAAAGGCTCCGGTGCATGACGTCCTTTAAATTATTTTGTTAAATTCTTTATTTTATGAAGAATTGTTTTTTTTTTGTTTTTTTTTTGGTTGTGGTTTTTTTGTTTTGAATTTTTACTTCTTTTTCCATGATAATAATAATACTAACAATAATAATAATAATAATAATAATAATAATAATAATAATAATAATAATAATAATAATAATCATCATAATAATAATCATAATCATAATAATTACAACAACAACAACAATTATATTGATAACTTGATCATGACCTCTTCACAGCAAGTTATGACTCATTGTATGAAGTCAAATTTGCAAAATAGACCTTTTCTATTTTTGTTTGATGTTGTGGGTGTGAGTGTGTGTTAATTTTTTTTAAAAACATTAATAATGTTATTATTTTAAAATAATTATCATAATATTTTTTGTTAAATGCATTTTGTTTCTAATTCAATATATTGTCTAATATCACAAATGTGAATAGACTTTAAATTAAATAAATTAATAAATGCCACCGTTTCATTTAGTTTTTTTCTGGGCACTCGTTTTCATGTTAAAAAATTGCAAGTTCCATAAGGAGTATGTGAGTCATATGCGCTTTGTATTTCTAGTTTATGATTATTTAGAATAATACATAGTATTTATATATAAGCACACATATATAGCACACAACTTCAACAAACCTGACTCCTTGTGCCTTGCACGCAGTAAGCCTCACATGCACACCCATTTTGATATCATGTATAACATGTCAGCAAGGTATAATTACAACATACAGAGGAATAAACACAAGGTTACAATAAGTTTTCATTAAGAAAAAAAATTGTCTGAACATGTAGGTCTTTAGTTGAGAGTTGGCAGCAACATCTCTGAAGTCGGATGGCAAGGAATTCAGGCAGTGGGGGCAGATAAACTTCTGCGGACTTCAGATCCTGTGCAGGCACAACAAGCCTTTTATCACTTACCACAAGCATTTGTTGTATGTTTTTATTTAGTCAGTGTGCATTTCCATAGGAAAGTCTTTTTTTATTTGTTGTACAGGATTCAGGCAAATCATTTGAGGAGACATACAAAAGCCATGTGTGGCAGAAGATCCAGCAAGCCAAGGAGTACATGCAGCATCTCTACCCCTTAGCCTACAGGGTGGAGGTGATGGAAAACATCTTCTCTCTGCTCTTTTGTCGCCATAGTGACCTAAGGGATGGCGCCATCATGGGGGAAGGGGAAAGCGATGACGACCTAGAGGGAGAGAGCATGTTGACGGAAAGTACAGAAACTGCTCACAACATGTCTGTCGTCTCGGAAGAGGACTTCACTGAGGCGAACAGGTTTGTGAGCAGTTTAAAAGATGGCATTAGCAGTGGGAACAGCAAAGGTACAGCACACGAAACTGACTCTGCCATTGGATCACTAAATTCTGGAAAGTCCAAGCGAACAGGCAGTCTAGATTATGACATGCCATTTCAAGAAATTAGAAAAGATAAAGCTCTAGACAGAAAATTGAGATTCAGGTCAATGGATTCTTCTGACAGCACTCGCCCTTCCGTAACTGAACATTCTTTCGGGTTTATTGCAAATGAATATGTGGTCAGAGATGTGTTAGCCATGCTAAAAGATGCCTTGGTAGACCTCAATGCTGTGAAATTCAACATTTACGGACAATGTCGTGAAGGTGTGAAAGGTTCAGCTGCTGGGTCACAGCCCCCATCAAAATCTGCAAGTCATTCTTTACAGGATACAGGATGTTTACCACACACTGTCAACACAGAATTAGAGAAGGTTCTATCACATACAGTGAGTACAAACAATATTATACCATTATAAACATCTTTTTAATTGGTCTATGCTGCTTTCGGGCGTGTTGATTTTGTTTGCGTATTTGGCATACTTGTTCATTGTAGGTCACGATATTTCCATATTTATGTAATATCTGGCTGTTGTTTTGTTTTTAGGTGAGAGCTAGCATCAAATCAGACTTGATACACAAACGAATTGCTCAACTTACTCAGCATATCCATGAAGCTCAGTGGCGCTTTCAAGTAGTTGCTCATGAGCTCTTTCCACGTCAGCCTGGAAAGGTTCTAGAACAGGTGGTTGTGGTTACCGATGATGACAGTTTTGTGCTGGGAGTTGAGGATGGTTGGTCATCATCATTGTCATCCCCCAAAAGGATTTTCCCTGCTGGTTGGTTGGATTATCTCTTGTTTTGTTAAACTATAGTGCTTTTGTTTTTTAAATTTTTTATTTCATTTCACTTTTGAGTTGCTGGTAATAAATTGAAAAAAAGATTGTCTTTCCATTGACTGTCATGAGCTGCTTTCATTTTGTTTTAAACCAATTTATTGAAGTAGGAATAGATGGGTTCTGTTTCTCGATTCATTGTCTTGTTTTTTGTACATACAGAAACAAAAATTACTTACAAAAAAAGCAAAGCATTCTGCAGGATTGCTCTGCCTTCATCAGTGTAAATGAGGAAATGGAGAACAAGGGGGGGGGAGGGGGGGGGGAGGAATTGCAGATGAGCTGCCCAACTGGTGGTGAGCTGGGTTCAGGATGGTACCATTAATGGCTGGTAGTTCCGTATATTACTGACTCATGTGCATAGCAATGTGAGTCTATGTATTTAGACTCATCTCTCGCCTAAATTTTTTCCCCTGTATTTAGGACAAATCTATGATAGATTAGTCTTAAAACCCCCAAAAATGATATTAAGAAAAACATGTTTTTTTCCATATGTCTGTCCGTATGTATGTCCATCGTCCATCTGTGCAAAACTTGAACGTGGCTTAATTTCTCAGAACCTATTTCATCTATCGAAAACAATTTTGGTAGGATGGTGTTTGCAAATGAAACCAAGAAAATTATGAGTGAATTAATCACTTAAGGTCAAAGTCACAGAGTTAGCAATGTTTTTTTTTTTAACAAAATTTCACTTTTTTTGACTCACATGCATAGCAATGCAAGTCTATATGTGTACTCATTCCCCCCCAAAAAAAATTCTTTTGCAAATCTGTGCAATATGAGTCCTAAATAGTAAAAAAATTACATTAAAAAAAAAGTCCGTCTGCCTATCGGCTGTCCGCTGTCTGTGCAAAACTTGTAAGTGGATTAATATCTCAGAACCTAGTTCAACTATCACAACCAAACTTGGTAAGATGGTGTATGTCCATGAGACCTCATTAATGATCAATGAATGAATTACTTCACCAAGGTCAAGTTCTATAAGGAGCATTGAGTCATGTGGATTTACCATTCTAGTTCTCAATGTGATGACTGTCCTGCAGATTATGATAATGAGACAAAGTATCCTCTGGTGTGCAGCATGAATAACATGAAAAGAAAAGGTCTGTCAGCTATCTGTGAACACTTACCTAATATCCAAAACAACATGAGTCTACAAACTGAAATTCTTCATTTTGACACTTAATTGGTGGTTTTATTAACATCTTCGTTGAAATTATAAAAGCCTCGGTTAAGTGCTACTTTAAACAACAAAAATAACATGCAGATTGGCAGATTAAGTAGTGTCATTTTATTTTGTGCAGAAGGCACTAGAGCTGCAAACGTCAAAACCTTGAGCAGTCGACGGCGGTCTCTGGGAAATGTGGCAATGAGTGCAGTATCATCTTCTCAGCATTCCATTATCGCTCGCATGCTGTCAAGCCCGGACTCACTTCTCACCATGTGCCTGACCAAAGGCAACTTTCCACAAGCTGCCCAAGTCATCAAGGTAATATGAACTTACTGAATTCACCTTTGCTCAACAGTTTGTTTTTATTTTTTATTTTTGACACTTAATTGTCCCTTTTTAATTGGAAAATTCTTAGTTGCAGCCTGTGGTGCATCCAAACCCAAACCTAATATTAGTTATATTTTAAAATTTTGCTGGGAGAGCAAGCCCCAGAGAAAACCCCTGAGTTGTTGCCCGAGTTGAAAATAAAATATATTCGGAGAAACATAACGCACAGAGGCAGGATCGATTCCACACCTGTCAGGGGCCATTGGTTTCTAGCCTGTGGACAAGTCAAGTTAGTCCTGTCTTAGACCATGCAGCCTCAATGCTCTCAAATTCTTATGAGGAAATACTTTTCTGTTGTAAAACAAAACTTATCTATTGTTATTATGGGCATTTAAAGATATTCTTGTTATAGATCATCGGGCTCCACTGTCACTACCTTATAATCACCTACTTTTGTTTCTAAAGTCATGCACACAGTAATGAAAGAAAGGAGCTCACTATGCTACTGACAACAGGTTTTGAATTTAAAAAAAATCATAGGTGCCAATTGATTTGGGCAATAATTTTATATACCCTTCAGGATATTAAATTGTTAAGTTTTCTTCACTTAAAAAGTGTGTTGTTGCTTTTTTTCCTCCCAATACTGTATTCATTCCCCAGGTGATTTTTAGGATTATTTTCAACAATTCACATCTTTCTTATTAAACTTTTTCTATGCTTTAGGTCAGTTTACCGGCCCAAAAATATTCTAATATATTTAAGACATATTTGTAAGTTTCTGTCTTTGGTAAAACCTTTGTATTTTGCATGTTTCCATCTTAGCAACATGAATTTCATATTATTTGCAGCTCTTGAAGATAAATGAGAAAACGCGGGAAGCTTCAGAGGTGGTTTTCACTGAAAAATTCAACACAACCGCAAAGTCCATTACTACTTTAACTACACCAGTCAGAGATATATGTATGCCTGCCTCTGCAAAAAAATTCAATCTGCAAGCCGTGAAGAGTGCTGCAGCTGCAGGTATTTCAAATAGAAAATGAACATTCTTATGAATATACATTTCTGTTGTAAGAAAAAAACTAATCTATTATTATTACAGACAGTTACAAATATTTTTCTTCCTTGGTTTTACATATATAATTGAATTGTAAAATTACTGAGCTTGAATAGTTTAACCCAATGCCACTTGGGCCAGTTTGAGCTTCCACTTATTTAGTTCTCAACGCAGGGGAAAGAACTCCGCAAAATGTTCATGCCACGCTTAGGCATAAAACAATTAAAATTCAAAATGAGGGTTTACACATGTTTTAATGTGATGAAAAATACCACCAGATGTTGAATTTTTAAACATGTTTAAAATGTGTATGTTTGGTACAGAAAATGCACCCCAAAAATACAAAGAAAACAGTTTCATGTTTTCACATATTACCGGATTAGAACTCCATTTGGACGTTGATTTACTTAGTTATTATAAACAATGACTAAGTAAGTCAATGTCAATGGGTAAAGAAGACACCAAAGTTGCTACTACTGTACAGTTCGTATCTACGTTCTGTTTCTTTTGACTATCAGTAGGCCTACCTATCTTCTTCATTTGTCTTTTCTTCTTTCTTTTGCTGGGAACAGCAACAGTTGGCAACTCCTGATCCGAATCACTCTCTACTGAACTCGTCAAAATTGTCAAAATCAAGGCGATTTGGGGTTACTGCTAAAATCTATCAACATCAGACACCTCTCATTTCACTATTTATTCTAGTTTAAAGTCTATTAAGTCATTGTCATCGTTGCTTTCACTGAAAATCAAACACCATATCTTTGTGACACCAAAATTTGGGCCAAAACATTCTGGTTTTTAAAAAATCCCGGGATAAATTTTCAAGAGATGCTTTGTGGTTGACTGTTACTAAATTGTTATGACATGGTAGACTCGTTCGCAGGAACTGAGTGAGGAAACAAAGGCACTGAGCTCGCAGGCCTGAACGGGCCTTGCAAGGGTCAAAGGATCCATTGTACATTTTTGTGACTGATTATTAGATTAGAATATTAGATTATTATAATTATGGAGTTCGGGACTTGCTTTTTGTTTTTTGTTGTGTGGTACAGAACCTAATATTATGAATTACAGAATTTAAGTGTGATTATAATTCTTCTTTAGTTTTTAGGTTTGTTTAATTGAAATGCAGATTTTGGCATTACATTCTACACCTTATCTCTTTCAGGTGTGGCAAATGCCAACTTGGCCGCATTTGTTGATGATCTGCTGGCTACTCCCAACATCCCTACCCCTCCAAAAGCTCAGTGGGTCTGTGAGGGTGGGCATGAGAGTGTCTGTGCTGAGTTTTTTGACATTGATCTGACGACAGCGATTCTTCTGGATCTGGCTTGCTCCATGTGCCAGTCTTGGGAGCTCTGTAACAATGTCTTCAACATCATCAAATCCAGAGGAAAAACTGGTAATGATAAGCAAATTTACAGTATAGGATGGCAATGTTGCATGAACAGTGTTGGCTTACAGGTTTGATGTAATTAATGTTGACTCACATGCATATCTATAAACTCCCCCTAAAACTAAAATATTCCAGATTTGTGCAAATCTATGCATGCAAGCTGAGTCCTAAATCATTCAAATATAATATCCAAAAATGTCTGTCCGTCCATCTGTCCTTGCAAAACTTTAATGTGGCTAATTACTTTGAGCCTATTTTATCTATCACAAAGAAACTTGGTAGGATTTTCTATAGCCATGAGAGCTCAAAACTTAGCAGTGATTGAATTACCTCACTTCAAGGTCAAGATTACAGGATCAACAAATGTAAAAAATATATACATTTTCACAAATTTTCACAATTAATGTTTACTTAGGACAAGCAGCCGTCAAAGAAGCAGAAGCAAAAGCATCAACTGAAGATGATGATGATGATGAAAATGTCGATCACGGCAGCAGCAGTAATACCACGTCCACTGCCAGCTGCAAATCCAAACCAAGAACAGCAAAAGCTGTTTCAGACATCGCCCATGGGGTCACAGGTTGTAAGGCCTTTTTCCTACAGATGGATGGGCTGTTAAAATTGGGGCAAGGAGATGGAGACCACTGGGTGTCATCTGCTGCACAAGAGGTGTCGGCGGTCACAGCAGGAGCAGGAGTGTCAACATCTCCTAATCCAGTACTTGATAGTACTACTGCTGGAGCAAAGGTAAGAGTAAACACACATAGCCCTCTATTAAAACCATTACTAGAATCATGATTTCAGTGCTGTTGAATTTGATTTGACATATTTTCTTTTTTAATTTCCAGGGTGTTTTGTCTCTCGTCATGCCACACTCTCCTTCGCTATCAACAGCTTCAGTGCAGCTTAGTTTGATACAGCGCTTTCGCAGTACTGCAGCTCCCCTCATTCCTTCTGCAGCGAAACTGTACGACACAAGTGTCAAGGAAATTCAGCAGAACTTTGAGCTCACCCATCAGGCACTTCTATGCACACATTTGAACAGAGAAGACTCATTTACCATTGATGAATCATATTTCTCAAAATCACCGATGCCAAAACAATCATCATCTCTCTCGTCAAATACTAGTCGGACATCTTCATTGGGTAGTGGTGGGTCGTCTCTTGCATCAAAAGATGTAACTCTTGGAAAGGCTGAAATGCCCCTCCTGCACAGAAGAATGAAGCATCTCATTGCCACAATGGAAAAGTTTGTTCCTCACGATGGGCTGGTGAAACTTTTGATTTAGTAAGTTGCTATTTAATTCTTTTATTTTGACTCACATGCATACCAATGTGTCTGTACTCTACCCCCAAAAACATTTTGCAAATCTATGCAAGATGAGTCCTAAATAGTCCAAAAAAGTCATTTAAAAAAAATCAGTCTGTTGTCTACTGTCTGCATCTGCCATCCGTCTTTGCAAGCCCTGCAAGTGGCTTAGTATCTTAGAACCTATTTCAACTAGCACAACTA
This sequence comes from Oncomelania hupensis, assembly GCA_036898135.1. Classification (NCBI taxonomy): domain Eukaryota; kingdom Metazoa; phylum Mollusca; class Gastropoda; order Littorinimorpha; family Pomatiopsidae; genus Oncomelania; species Oncomelania hupensis. The sequence continues at coordinate 44,363,669 of CM072513.1, forward strand.
AACTTTGCAAAATTGTGTATATTCATGAGACCTCCAAAATGATCAGTAAATGAATCTTCACTTCAAGGTCACAGGGTCAACAAATGTTTCACAAAATGTCACTTTTTTCCTTAGATTAGATTCTTTGATGCGTGATAGATATCAATGAGACACATATACTGTGCAAATTTGGTCAACCTTGCTCCAAGGTCAAGGTTGCTGGTACTGTCCAAAGTCGGTTTGTATAGGTATTTCAGGGTTTGTAAATTTCCGCTGTTCAGCAATTAAACACTATGGTTTTACATGGAACAAAAAAGTTTGACAACGATTTTCCTCCAACGAAAAAGTGTTTTGTGCGAGTCATCAAGTCAAAAGGAAACACGGAACTGCACATGCGCCTTTCCGAATCTTAGCCAGTAAAATGGATGCGACACATTATTCATCATGGTGAGGCAGTTGATAAAGATGTGGAAAACGCATGGAGGTGAAAAGGGATCGGAAAAGAAGTGGGTGATGAACGACTAGGATAATATTTGAGGAAGATCTCAAAAAATGTTACAGCCTTTTGTACAGTGCTAGTGGAGAAATCAAATACGAGCAATGAAGAATTTGCTGTCTGAGGCTAGAAAAAGCTCAGCAGTCTCATGCAACTGTGAGGCAAGTGTGCAGCACTCAACCTTCAGCCAGTGTTGCTGATTCACAATCTGTGAAGTCAGTGTGCATCTTTCAACCTTCAATCAGTGTTGCTGATGCACAATCTGTGAAGCCAGTGTGCTGCACCCAGCATTCAGTCAGTGTTGGTAAAGCACTTCAAAAACCTGTTTAGGAAAACTGCAGTCACAAACAAACCAATCTGTTGGACTTTGTTGGCGAATAATAACTTTAATCTATGCATCGATAAAGACAGGCTACCTAACGAGTTCAACTGTGTGTTTCCTTCCCTGTGTAATGTGTTTTTTTAGTCATAAAAAATGCACGATTAAAATGCAACAATTCGTATTCGCCGGGTGGGGGAGGAGAGGGGGACATTCCCCTGCACTCTCTACCAGCGCCTAGGTGGCCCATGTGTTACACTCATTCGATGTTGGTGTTTTTCTATCAGTATCTGATTCAACCCCGATGCTTGAAATCCTGATAGGTGTAACTGATTCGTTTATCCACGCAGCCTGCTCACTCAGCAGCAACAAGGCAAAAGTTCGTATGAAGTTTTCCACTTTTATTCAGCACACATCAACAACTGCATACAATGGGCCAAAATATTAAAATTATTTCCCTTGAATATGCAAATGTTCAGCCGATAGGTGCGCCAATAGTCGCGTACTTCCATGTTCAGGTCGTGGATCAAAATCTACAGTTTTAAGTCTTTTTTGATGTCGATATATATATTCAGCTTTCATAGGCGACCCCAAATGTTTTTTTGCTTGGTGAAATGTTTGGAGTGATTATGTACATGTTGTCAGTACTACAAACGATTTATTTTGTGAAAAGTCTGTCAGGCCGAGCAAGACACATCTTACATGCTTACAGTGTGCAGAAGGCCCCATGCCTGCAGCGCATTCACACTGACATTCCAAAATTGTTCCTTTTTCTGTCAAAGAAATGTCAACTTTGTACATAAGACCAGTTTTCATTTCAGCCCGAACTTCAGCATGAATGTAAGTAACTGATGACTGGATGCAAGCTCTAACATCATTGACATATTTGTTCTGGTACAAATCTTTAGCTTTTTTGTCTATATCTTTGCTCATGGGATTCAAAAAGGCTGCAACCTGCTCTGTGCTGATGTTAGGTATATGTACTTCTATATGCAAGTCTTTGTAGTTAGTGATAGGTGGTAACTCCATTTTGAACTCCGGTGTTGCTATGTCTCCTTTGCCAAAGTTGTCATTTCGATCATACGACTCAAGTCTGAAATCATACATAATATTTTTTGTAATAGTCTAGTCATATAATATATATTAATAATAACAAATTTTTATAGAGTTCGGTACTCCAGCAGATGGCGTGACGTTGTTGTTATTGTTTGTAGATTATAGTCACACGACACTTTCGCATATAGGTGACTACTGGACCGATTTATACTGACACCAGCGGGCCAGTTCTTGGTAAAGGGGAAAATAATATGATCACACGTTGACCAATCCGGGATTCGAACCAGCGACCTTTCGGTTACTAGCAAGACGCTCTTACCAACTGAGCTACCCGGCCCCACATGGCTTGACGCAACACGGTATACAGTTATTACAAGGGGCTCGATCACGTAGGCCTACTTACTACCGGAAGTACGCTACCCTAGGCGCACTCTATCGGATTGTCTTCCCGGAAGGTGGAGTTTTTTGGCTCATTCTCAACTCAACTCGACTCACTATCAACAACAACTACTCTTTTTTGAAACAGTGCCATTTTTGGAACAGTGCGGCACTTATATAGTCTCTTCATACTCCCGAACACCCTAGATCAATCGTGTATGACGCAATTTAACCAATCGCTTCTAACTTCGTCATCACTGACTTACGTCATACATCTTTTCTAAGCATTCCAGGAACGTTCTCATACTTCGACATTTATCGGGAAATTTCTATCGACAGTAAACACGCGAATCTAGAGAATTCTCCAATAATATCTACTAACGAAAATTATCAACGTTATACAAAGCTTCTTCTAACCACAACGCAAACTCAAATCAAAGGTAAATACACTCTATTATTGAATACTTTGCAAAACGAAACGATTAGATCTATCGTGCGCGTTTCAGACATGCTATCCTTCGCATTTCAACGTAACACCATGGAACCCAGCCAATTTTCTTTTTTTGGGGGAGGGAGGAGGAGGAGGGGAGGGGAGTAAGATTATGGATTAGAATAGCTTTTAGTAGTTTATTTGATCATACATGAGTATTTGGAGTTGGATCCTAAGATCAAGAGCATTGATAGATTAAAGTTGGTATTAATTTGTATTTTAATGCCAGCGTTTCTTTTTTTTTCTTCTGGGCACTCCATTTTCATGTTAAATAATGCAAGTTCCATAAGGTATGGGTTTTGCCCTTCTAGTTTAAGTGTTTATTTAAAATTTGTTGTTGACGATTCTGTGTTTTAATTTGATTTATGATATTAAAAAGTTATTTTTTTAAAGAAATAACCATTGAATTAAACCTTTTGGCAACTCACATAAACAAGCACATAGAAATCATGTACAATAATTTTTTGTTTTAACGACTGATTCTTTTTAGTAACATATGTATTATGAGTCTTGGACTAAATGTCTCCCAAGAACGTCCTCCCTCAGGGTAGCAGTCTTTTTCTCCTCTTTTTTTAATATCAAGATCAACAACATAGTTAAAAACATTCAATCTGTCATTGATAAATCCCTGTTGATTATTTCTCTATTTAGGCTAAGGGTAAAAACCTTGGCAGGGGTTCAGCTTCAGCTTTGCATAGATAAAATTCTGGGGTAGGTAGAAGAAAACGGCTTCCAATTTTCACTTTCTAAAACTGAATGCATTTATTTTCATCGCAAACAGAACCAGGTTTTGAACCCTTTTTTCCATGTTTATGGCCAACCCATCAAAGTTTCTAAACAAGTAACATTTTCCAGTATTATTTTTGCCAGCAAATTTACTTTTCTGCCGCATATTAAATATATAAGGGAAAGCTGCCAGACAGGTCTTAATATTTTGAAAGTAATCAGTCACACAGACTGGGGAGCAGACAAGACAACTTTGCTCCTTCCTCCTCTATCGTTCTCTTAAAGGCTCTAAATTAGATTATGGTAGCATCGTTTATGGCTCTGCTAGGAAAGCCTATTTGAAAGCCTTGGATCCAATCCGTCATCAAGGTCTTCAGATCGGCCTGGGGGCATTTCACACTTCCCCTGGTGGCAGGGATAGCTCAGTGGTCAGAGCGCATGACTTGTGTGAGTGCGTCTTGGGCGACGTGGGTTTGAATCCTGACTTAGCAAACTATTGTGTAATTGCTGGATATTACGGGCCAGCGCTTTGAGAAGCTCTCTGTGTTTGTAAGTGCGCTATATAAGAGATTCGGAACAATGAGTCTCCTCTCTGAAAATCCTTATCGGGAAGAGAGGGGACTATAAACTGATACATACATAAAGCAAACCCTGAAAATCCCACCTATGATTATGAATATGTTCTAAACCCATTATTTACACTTAAATACTCCAACAAACTGACAGAAGTTCCTCCTTTTGGTAACAGAATACGTCCTCAGTTTGATACTGCAGGCATTGACTCAGCTATGGAGATTATGCTAGAATTAGATGACGACCTAACGGAAGATCCCCTAGACGAGACACTGGCGTGCCTTTTCTTGGTCGATCGGTGGCTAAACGCTTTGTTACCATGATGCGAAATAGTCCTTGTAGGAACCTCAACAGTCCCTTCGTTCACGGCACGCACTATGTTTGAGATAGCCTCTTGGGCTAACATTTGAGCATTCCAGTCTTCTGACATCACATCACCACCACCTAGCTTAACTAGCTTCTCTTGAATTTCTCCGAGTTCACTTCGCATATGAGAAATCCGTACTCTTGCCCTTGCTAGCTTTTCTAGATTGGGTTTGTCTTTGCCAAGTTCCTTCACTGCCGTAGCGATAGCCTTCACCAGCAGAGACCTTTGTGACCGAAAGAGTTCTGTCTTTATTTCAATGTTATATGCTTTGCCTTTCTCAGTAGGTTTGGGTTCGCGTTTGGACCTATTGACATCTTCCGGCTGTACCGGTATCTCAGTCTTTGTTTTACCATCTTCTACTTCTTCTTTCGACTCGAGTTTCACGGGGGAGACCATTCCCCCTTCTGTCTCTTATCCATGATAAGATCAATGTTCTTCTCTCAGTACTGCAAGAGGTGGCCAAACGAAGAAAGTTAAGTTATGTTCTTCCCAGAAGCTGGTTATTTATATAAGGACATCTGAGCAAGGCTTAGCGAAACTGGTTAAAGAGTTGTTGCTGAGTCTAGGTTGGTCACAATTAAAACTGAATAAAAGTCTTTTGTCTAAATAGTTGTTTGAGCAACACTAACAGACAAGGGTTATTCTTGTTTATTGGTCTAAGTCATATTCAAAATGTATTGCAGGAACCGAGCGAGAGAAAACTCTTTCCCACAAATTGTAATAAGTCCTAAATTCAAAAGAAGGGGGGGGGGGGGGGTGACGAGAGTCTCCAAGTATTTTACTGTAATCGCCGCCATTTAGAAAAGAGAGTTTTCCATTCGCTCATCAAGCGCGTCGTATTAATTTAGGGTTAAGTAATGACGCACACTAAACACAGAAGCAGCATAGAGTTCATTTATTCATAGTCCAAGAACATTCACGAAATATGTCAGCGTCTCACATGAGAATACGTATGTGTTTGTGTGTGTACATATCAGTGTGGGGACAACTGATTTTGTGTACGTGACTATGAACTATTAAGCTTACTTCTCGTGCCAGTAGATGTGTGTGGTAAAATACTGCAAAAAGAAAGAAACACAAACACAAGAAACATTAGCAAGTGTACCAAACAATGTCTCAAAAAGCCCTTATTCAAACAAGATACAGTCAAAGCAATGAGACAGAAAGAATACACATACCGGAGGACAACTTAGAGACAAATACTTTAGCTGATTTCAAAAAAGACAATTTAGCTAAGGTTACATGGAACCAAGCCAGAACAAAACGAAGGAACGAACGCTTTATGTTCCTTTAACTTACACGACGATTCGGCTACATTCACCCAACAAGCCTAGGTACGATGCCTAAACTAGGAAATACTCGTCGATGACCTAGCTCAGCAAAACATTTCTAAAAGAATTCACATACGTAAACATTTAACAACATATTCTAGGAAATACACCCGAAGTCCCAAAACGTAGCTAAACTACCTTTGCAGAGACAAAACAGCAAAGCTTTAGGGAAAAAAGCTATAAATACCCAAATGGGTTAACATTTAGAATAAGGACGATAATTCGACAAAAAACTTTATCTTTATTAAAGACCCAAAACAGTTATCTTCTTCATCAAAACTTAGTCCGACAAATTGCGATGACAATTAGCTTAAGTCAAACCAAGAAGTTCAGTATAATTCATCATCTGACTCATCACGACCTTATTCCACACACTCAGTCTGCCTATAAGCCTTCTCACAGCACTGAAACCGCACTGCTCAAGATTACGAATGACATTCTGTATGCCTTGGATGGTGGTGACGTGTCCTTCCTCACTCGCCTTGATCTCTCAGCAGCGTTTGATACAATCGATCATATCACGCTTCTTCAACGCCTCCAAAACCTGTACGGCATCTCTGGGTCAGCGCTGGCATGGTTTGAGTCATACCTGATTGGTCGGACCCAGACCGTGCTAGTCGATGGCCAGTTGTCCGCACCTGCAACTCTTTCTTATGGTGTTCCCCAAGGATCTGTTTTAGGCCCCATTCTTTTCATTTTGTACACCAAACCTTTGTTGTATCTGATCCAATCTCATTCTATTTCTACTCAATCATATGCTGACGACACGCAGCTTCAAAAATCCTGTCCTCCTTCTGAAGTCACAACCACTGTCCAAGGCATTCAGACCTGTGCGCCTGAAATCAAGTCATGGATGAAAGAAAATAAACTATGCTTGAACGATGACAAGACTAATGCATTGTTAATAAAGAAAAAGAGCACAATTCTTTCAGATGGTGAACCACACTCAATACAAATTGGCAATTCCGACGTTCCTTTCAGCACCTCTGCTCGTAACCTAGGATTCATTATGACATCTGACACATCTTTTGACACTCACATCTCCTTAGTTTGCTCTTTTGTTCTTTCAAAACTGGATTACTGCAATTCTCTCCTTGCAGGCTGCTCCCAAGATCTTCTCTACAAACTTCAAAAAGTACAAAATGCAGCTGCATGCCTTGTTCTCAAGGCTTGCAGAAGAGATCATGTCACTCCCCTACTACGTTCCTTGCACTGGTTGCCCATATCTGCACGTATAAAATATAAAATTTCCACACCCTGCTTCAACTTTTTCTTCGGCACTTCCCCTGCATACTTTTCTGACATGCTCATACCCTACGTACCACGCAGACAGCTCCGTTCCGCATCAGACCAACGCACATTCATCATCCCACTTTCAAAACAAAAACCCATGGAGAACGCACCTTTGCTTTCTGTGCATCCACTCAATGGAATTCCCTTCCACACAATATGCGCAAACACGACAAGCGTTTAAACGACAACTCAAAATATATCTTTTTCATAAACACCTTCTCTAGCTCCTTCTCAATAACACACATGAATTAATCTCATCATCAGTCTAGTATGCACACATGTCGTGGCGCTCCATGCACGGGCAATGGTGTTCGCTTTTTAATGGTGCTCACTTTTTATAATTGTTATAAGTATTGGTTGCCTTTTACAAGTTAATAATAGTTTTTGTAAAGAACGGGATTTTTCCGGGTTTTTTATAATTCGTTTATTGTACGGTGTTTTTGATTGGCTATGATTCTGGAGCCAATGATATGAAGGTTTGAATTAATCAAAGTTTGAATTAGAGGAAAAATTGTTCACTCACTCAAAAATTCTGTGTCAGGCTGGTGTGCCCGTGGAGCAGTATGTGTATGTAGGCCAGGAAATAACAAAAAGTTAAAAGAAGAAAAAAAAGTAAATTGTGGAATAACTAAAAGATGAAGAAGGCACTGTGAACTTGTCAAGGTGGTGTACAGGTTCGGTGGAACTTTCTATCTGGAAGTGGAAGTTGTATTTTTTGTGCTGTAAAAATTACAGGTATCTATAACGTTTTTCATGATTGTGGGATTCTGATAAGTATATTTTGAAATTGCATTTGTTGTATTGGAAGGTGGTGAGCTGTTGTCCACTAGGACGGAATATAATTTTTCATTGATGTAATAATATTATTAATTACATGGGGCGATAGTTGTAGAGTGGTAGATAATGAAATATGAATGAAAGGCGTGAGTATGTTTACTTGTAGTAATTTTCATTCATGGAATGATTATATCTGGATTGTGATCAACATCGTAAAAGGAAGGAAGACACGATCACACATATAGAACGGAAGTAGAAATGTGTTGAAACAAAAGAATAATGAAATCATATAGGCCAGGGAATTGACGTTTATATATATATGTCGTATAGCGGCCTACTTGGAGGCCTACTTGGAGGCCTACTTGGAAGCGAGAGGCTTACTCAGGAGCGGCTGTGGCTCCATGCTGTCCAGGTGGGGACAGGAGAGAGATTGGAGGCAACGAGTGAGGGACATCGGAGAGGGTCAGTCTTACGCCCTTCGCCTGACCAAAGTCTACGTTATCTACTTCGGGTGGACTGGAGGTCACGATCGCTCCTCCGCCCGTCGACGCTCATTCGTGCGAATCATCTCTGGCATCTAGTGCCAGCTTGTGTGAAGTCAGCTAAGAAAAGGTACTGTGTGTCTTGTACTTATCGTTTTGACCAGGACAAGAAATTGCCTGACGTCGGTTACCCAGGCTCGGTCGCTCTAGTGCGGCAGTATCAAACCAGTGCGGGATTGGTGTATAAAGTGAAACGGTGTGGAAGTATTTTGTGTGAAAGATTAGAGTGAGAGATTGATAAGGATTATTGTTGATTATTTATATAAATTTTGAGAACGTGGAACGGATATCTGGTGTTGGTGTTTGTTTGTGTTGAGAAGAGTCCGTACGTTTGTGGGTGTGGTAGTTAACAGAGAGAACGTGCACGCACACATAATTCTTTAGGAGTCATATATATATATTGCACCTACACTAAATATCCATTCATTACAGTTTTAGTTGCCTTTTTATGTTTTTCAATGTAATATTTTTATTGAATGTTTTTAAAATTATGTTGTACATTTTTAGTAAATTTATTCAGACTTTATATACCTACTGTTGTTGTGTAGTATAAATGGTGTATGAATGTGTCAAGCGCGGAGAGCACAGCCACTTGTGGCTGTGATGCGGCGCTATATAAATCTACATTTATTACTATTATTATTATAATTAGCGAATTATGACTGACCACAAGCTAAACACAAATAAACTTGACTTGTCCTTATTTACAAAGCCTGAACAAAGTGTTCACCTCAGTAATTCTTCTGACAAAAGACCAAGTTCTAACTCAAAACGAATTCTTATAAGCATTAGAAAATCAAAAGCTTAAAGAACATCAGAATCAAATTAATTTGCAGGAAAGGCATCAAATCAGTCACTAAAACAAGGAAATCATAAAGGTCATAATCATTTGCACAAAGCAACCAAAAATATGCAAAACGCAAAATAACTATAAGTACCTTATGACCGCTGTAAGACGTTTGCTTTTGCTTTGCTGCTCAGTTTATTATCCCTTTTTATCGGGAAACTCTGGGCCGCCTCCCCCAGGGAAGGCATAGTCACAGCCAGTGGCGCGCCCAAACCCTACCTACCTAACATTTGTGAATTTTTGAAATTTTTGCTGGGGGAGCAAACCGAAGCACCCGGAGAAAACCCGAAGACATTGCCCGAGTCGAAAGTAAATATTCGGAGAAACATAATGCCCAGATGCTGGCTCGAACCCACACCTGTCAGGCGCCATTGGTTTCTGGCTTGTGGACAAGGCAAGTTAGTCCCGCCTCAGCCCACTTGGCCAAAACGCTCGCCCAAATCCAAAGGCGACAACATCTGGTAGCAAAGACAGGGAAAACAACAGCTTTCCACAAAACCCTACAAAGAGTGAACAACGCATTCAAACCCTATCTATCTCTTTAAAAATAAACACAAGTAAGCACAACCTTTTTTTATCATATGGAACTAAAAATGACTCAACCTCCTCTCATACCCAGCAATCTTAACTAACCAGAAAAAGTCTGAAACAAACGTATATATGTGTTACTACCAAAACTCAGTCTTGCGTCATAATCCCGATCTCGTGAGAAAAGATCCTGAGAATAAAAAATACACAAATAAACAAGATTTACAACGAAACACAGTTAACCACTAATATTTGAGCCCATACTTAAACACGGCACGCTTTTGCCACTGCCTTGAAGAGAGCAATAGATCCAGAGAGAGGGAGAGAGAGGGAGAGAGAGATGGGGGAAACATGACAATCACAAAGAAAGAAGCACAAGAAACACCAGTTAGAGGGGTAAGAAAGACAGACACCAAAGAAAATCAAATGAAAGGAAATAATGAACAGTCCAGTCATAAAACCAAAAAGATCCGTCGGGTTGGCCAATGAGGTGATGATACGTCTTGTCAGTCAAAATCAATAAAACCAAACCAAAGAAAATGATAGAAAGAAGAAGCAACATGCATTGGGGAAGGAAAAAAGAGGACAGATAAACTTTTTTTTTTTTTTTTTTTTTAAAACGGAGGACACTTTACACACCAAGAAGGTACATCATACCTCAAATAACACAGACTCTCTCTCTCTCTCTCTCTAGATCAACAGCCCGTAATTAATTTCAATTATTATCTATTTATATATCGATCACACATGACTCATAGGCATGCGCATTATCTCCGGAGCTAAAAGATGCCAAGGCACATATGGGCTGCAAAGAATAACACATGATGACATTGTATCAATTGGTGTGGAGTTTGTTAAAGGAAATATATATTCATTAATTGGCATAAAAACACTTTTATTTTTAAATCTTTTGTTAATTTCAGTATTTTCACCTAGCTCAATTGTTGTAGAATTTACAATTGATTTTGCCCGTGTAACATATTGTGTGCAGTTTATAACCTGTTTTGGTCAAGAAATGGTAGTATCCCTGCTTCTTTATATTTTTTACGTTGAAGACCACTGGGGTACGCCAAGAGCTTTTTTTAAAGACATGGAATCAATGCTAATCAACCTATTTAAACCTATTTTGATGCTGAAAAATATACTTCTTTTCCATAATTTAATATAGATTTTATAGTAGCAATAGCTGTATAGATCAAACATGAAGAGTTGTTTGCCCAAGGTTGTTTAGATAGCACTTTTAATAAACTTATTTTCTTTCTTGCTTTGTCAATTAAGTGTTTATTAAGACAATTCCATGAAAGTTTGTAATAAAAAACAATTCCAAGAAATTTAACAGATTTATCACTACTTTCTCTACTTCCAAGCACAATTTCTGATTCATAATCCCAACTATCGATATCACTTTATCCTTCTCGCTATAGGGGTCCATGAATAGCACGTTACTTGGCTCATCCATTGTGGGGTTTTGCCCACTTCAACATGCCAAAAACTAGTCGCTAGTGTGACAACAATATCTAGAGTCGTTTCCCTTGCTTTTTTCCTGTTAGGGAGTTATTCGTGCTAGTACTACTGACCAAGCTGAAAGTACCGCTTCACACCGGGATTCCCCGTTTGAGGGCATTCACTGCAGAACTTTACGAATAGGGACCCCAGTTCGCAGTAAGAAATGTGTTAGCCTTTGGTCAGTTTGGGAGTGCAGAGGTGCCAACCAGTACGGATTGACCGTATTTAATTCCGGCAAAGTGAATTAAATATGGAAATACGGTAGCTTTTATAAGAATACGGAGGAGAAGTTGCCGATCGTTTATCTTTGCCAGTGGTGCTTCTGTACCGGTTTCTGGTCTCAGAATAGTACTCCTGCACTCACTGAACGTCGCTGTGTGACTGCGGTATTTTCCGACACGCTTTTCGATTCCTGACTGTACCCTAATCAATCACGTGATGAAAGCCGAATCAAGCACGCGCGTGCGTCAAAACTGTCAACAATGTACGCACGCTGTACTGTCCGTGGCTTCGATTTTTTTTATAAGTCATGGTGGCTTTGACCATGTTGCCAGGCATGTTGCATCTGCTAAGCACAAAGCTTACTTACTGTTCAACATCATGCAGAGGATTCTCCTGATCCCTGTGTCCAACTGTTCATGTGAAAGGGTCTTTTCTCTGGTTAGAAAAAATAAAACTGACTTTAGAGGGAAGTAAGACACTGAATGTCAAGCTGCAGTTGAAATCAAGAAACTCAAATATTGACTGCTACAAAACAAAACTCTCTCCAACACTTCTGAAAAAGTGCAGAAAGGTAACTGCTAAGTCCTTGAAACAATAGAACTGTTTTGTTGCTGACATTGCTTTTATTGGAAAGACTATCACAGTATCAGTATCATTCATTTGAAGTAAAACAAGATTGATCTTCATGGTGATTTTAGAGTAAAACAAGTGTGGTGTTCAACAAGCTGATTTTTATGGTGATTTTAGAGGACTGAAAATAGCCTGCTATTTCAGAGATAAACCTGTCGTTACTTTATCGTGTCAAAGGCTGGGTTTTGCGAGGAAAAAAATACTCAGAGGTGGGAATTGTCCGCCATTTGGCGGATTTCCGCCATTAAAAAAATCCCATCCGCCAAAAACAATAATGCTTCCGCCAAAAAATTTTAAAAAAAATATTTTTTTTTTTACAATATTGCGGTGTTTAGACACAGCGCAACAGAAGTCTCACCGGAAGTGAGAGGTCGAGGTCGTTGTACTTAATCACCACCATCATGTCTTTAAAGGCTATGATTGTACAGCGTGGTGAAACTTTTCAAGAAGGTTTTGGCGTCAAAAAGAAACAGACTTTATAGGTCTTCTTTTGTCTTCTTTGTGTGTACTGACTTGAACATTTGGTGCATTCAGAAGAGTTAGAACTAGTATTAAATGGTGCTCATTCAGTCCTTGTGCCTTGGGAATGCTGTTTAGGTATTTTTTTTTATATTTATCCTTCTAGGCAAATCTGGAAATATGTTTTTCTTTTTCTTTGGTTGTTTTAGCTGAAGAGCAAGTTGGAATGTCATTGCTGGCCATATTGATGTTGGAGCTATGTTTAGTTTTGACAGCTGATATTCAGATGTTGAATATACAGCTGTGTACATGTTCAGCTACTATGTACAAATTTTGTGTGTGTGTGTACAGCTCTCTCTCTCTCTCTCTTTGGGCATTAAATAGAATAGACCCAACGTTTCCCGGCGTGTCGTAAGAGGCTACTAACAGGGCTGATGTTAGCACGGCATCACTGGGCGAAAGTCTTCTACACAGAAGTCACCGGCCAGGGCGGAGGAACCTCACGTTACTACAGGTTCAACGACCACGTGCTCAGGGCCAAGGCGAGCCACACTGTATTCGTGGATTTCGGCTGTGGCTAACAGCCTGGAGAGGATTGTGCACCGCCAGGTCTTTTTTGCCCAAGACACACTACATGATGACACTATCCACTAATTCCATACTGGATCAGTCGTCGCCCGGCTCAAGGACCGCGCCTTCCGTTGGCCACCAGGACGGAGGTGTTAAGTATGCTACTGATGGACAATTTAGCAAGCTCCGCACGAGAAACAACATCATCATAGGAACCTGGAATGTCAGGACCCTAACTGCAGAAGGAAAATTAGAAGAACTGGCCCACGAGCTGGACCACTATCGATGGAACGTTCTAGGCATCAGCGAACTGCGCTGGAAAGGCCTAGGTGAAACAACTACCAACAAAGGCCACAAGCTCTATTTCAGCTGTAGAGATGACAGACACGAACACGGCGTTGGATTCTTGGTCCACAAGAACATTCTAGCCACTGTCATGGGTTGCCGCCCAGTCTCCAGTAGACTCATTACCATCCGCCTGAGAGCAGCCCCTTTCAACATCACCATCATCCAGGCCTATGCCCCAACATCAGACTATGACGACAGCGAAGTGGAGGATTTTTATGAAAATCTACAGGCGGTCCTTGACCAAGTGCCAAAGAAGGACATAGTCATAGTGCAAGGCGACTGGAATGCCAAGGTTGGCCAAGATGCGCACCACAACTGGGGAGACACATGTGGACCCCACTGCAACAACGAGACAAATGACAGGGGTCTGAGACTCTTGGAGTTTGCCAGATACAACAATCTGGTACTGGCAAACACGCTTGGTCTCCACAAAAACTCCAGACGATGGACATGGCACAGTCCCGGCGGGGAGCATCACAACCAGATAGACTACATCATGGTCAAGAAACGCTGGTTTTAGAGATAATAGATTGATCTTTCATATATTTTCCGTTTTTGCATTGATCTTGAAGGTCAAGGTCATTTTAGGTCTTGTAAAATTATACCAAAAATAGGTAATCGTACAGTGGTTGTTTATTTAACCCATAGTATGCAACAGCATTGGGCTATTCGATCAGCCATGCATGAGAGATCATGTGAAGGTCATCATCCCAATATCAAGTTCACTGAAGGTCAAGGTCATCTCAAGGTCACTGTTTTTAGGTAGTTTTTTTGGGGGGGCTTAGTACAACTTTTGCTGTATTTTTTTAATAGTACATGAGTGTATTTGGTGCCAGAGGTCATTGTCATCTCAAGGTCAATAGCATGGAAAGATCAAAGTCAGTATTACTTTGCATTTTAATGCACCATTTCATTTTGTTTTTCCAGGGCACTCATTTTCATGTTAAATATTGAGTTCCATAAGTAGCATGTGAGTCATATGGGCTTTGCTCTTCTAGTATTTTGTTGTTTATGCTCTTATCAGAGAATAATGTGAATTCATAAACTCTTCTATGATCAAACTGTCTAGTGTAAAAGTTTACCCAAAAAGATTTTGTTTGTAGTGGCAAACTGGATAGAGGGATACTGAAGAACTACCTGCTCAGTATGTACGAACACGTCAAGGAGCTTGCGTACCTGGTTGCTGAGTGTGAAACCAAGTCAGCTGGTGAGTGCTTTATATTATGATAATTTTAACAGATTTTAGTTTGTGTGTTTCTTGTCTTCTTCGGTTGTGCTACCACAATTGTTGTATCGATTATTCTGTTACGATGCAACTATGCTATTTTGTTGTGCACCTCGCTCTCTGAGCTACGCTTTTCAATTTAATTGTCGTTTTTATTTTTAAATTATGATATCATATTCAGTCTACACACAAATGAAGTGAACAAATTAAGGAAGTTTTTGTTCACCATAAATGTAGTTACTTTTCACAATAGAAATTCTAATTTATTGCTCACAAACTGGAAGAAAAATGTAGCTGGAGGTGGTTTTCTTAGTTTTTTTTGTATGATTACTTTTTTGTCTTTACTTTAACGCTTGTTGTTGTCTTATAGTCCGCCCCACAGTTTGTTTGTTTGTACATTGCTTAAGGTCCAGTTAATTCTTTAGAGTTGTTTCAGGACCGTTGGACAGGACAGAGCAATACAACACAGATGACATCAGCTTCATGACACCTCACACGGATCATGTTTACAAGGTCATAAAATTAGGAGGCGCTGGAGACGCAGAGTATTCACCTCAATTTTTCGAAATCCAGGTTTTAAAAAACAGTATAAAAGGAAATATAAATATATTAAATAATAAACATAAGAAATTAACAGGCAGGCAAAGGCAATTACTAGTGCCATATGGTAGAATAAAGCCACCATCACCGTCACCACCTCACCTATCCCGTAGTCTTGTGAAACATGGGGAACCACTGATGATTTGGCTATCAATTCTCTCCAATTCTCTGTTTTCTGCCTCTCTTAGGGCATCACTCAATATCAGGCCTGTCCACTCTACAGTGTTATCTTACCACCCCTTCTTCTGTCTGTCTCTCTTCCTCCCACCTTGTACTGTCCCCTGTAAGATAATTTTGGATAGTCCATTTGATCTTGTGACATGGCCATTTCAAAGCCACCAACTAAAATACATTCTGCCTGTTAATTACTTATGTTTAGTATTTAAGATTTTTATATTTCCTTTTAAACTGTTTTTTGAAACTGAAGTTCGAAAAATTGAGGTAAATACTCTGCGTCTCCAGCGCCTCCTAATTTTATGACCTTGTAAACATGATCCGTGTGAGGTGCCATGAAGCTGATGTCATCTGTGTTGTATTGCTCTGTCCTGTCCAACGGTCCTGATACAACTCTAAAGTATTAACTGGACCTTAAGCAATGTACAAACAAACAAACAAACTGTGGGGCGGACTATAAGACAAGCGTTAAAGAAAAGAAAAAAAAGTAATCATACAAAAACAACAAAGAAAACCAAACCAAAGGAATAACACATTTACAAATTGAACTGAATTAGACAATAATTATGATTACGCAAAGCAGTGTTAAATTTTCACAAGTTCCCTATTGTTCAATTGACAACCAACGCTCTTTAGCCCACTAATAACTATTCAATGGGGGATATTAATTTATGAATACAATTTAGTACTCTGGCATGCTGCAATAGTTTTGTTTTATGATTCAGTCACCAACAGCACAAACTTGAATATCATAAAAAGGCCTCATGTTTGTATGAATTAAAATAAAAAAAGAAGTAGAATGGAACTGTTTTCATTCACTATTTCCATGTAAATTGTAAGCTCTATTCACAACTTTCCGGCACCTCTCATAAAAAGTCGTGGGTATCGCCATTATAAATTAAAACGAGGTTATATGAAACCAAGTTCCGGTTTGGCTTGTTTTGCTTTTATCAAAGCTTGATGCGTGACTTTTAAATATGGCAAATTGCCGAAAACGACGATTGTTAGAGCCAGAAAACGAGTGGGATAAGTATAAAAACGGTGGAGGAAGTACATGCTCAGTGAAAGAATGCAAAAAACAATCGTAGAGGCCTGTATTTGTGGCGACTTCGGAGGTGTGTCGATCATCGACAGAAAGGGAAACAGGACCTGAAAACTCTTGTAGTTTTCCATAGCTTCGCCGTCGCAACCTTCACAAAACACGAAGTAACTGACTATGTTAGGCTAGCGTTGTGGCCAAGTGGGCTAAGGCGGGACTAACTTGCCTTGTCCACAAGCCAGAAACCAATGGCGCCTGACAGGTGTGGGTTCGAGCCAGCATCTGGGCGTTATGTTTTTCCGAATATTTTTCAAAAATTCACAAATAATGTTAGGTAGGTAGGGTTTAGGCGCGCCACTGGCAATAGAAAGGGATAATAAACTGCAGCAAAAAAAATAAAAATATGTGAGGGTACGATACAGGTGGCCAGTGACACATGTTATTATTCTTGAATATTTGGAAATAACTCACTAAAACACGCGGAGAAAAAAAACCGGAAGTATTTTTCATAGAGCAGACATGCCTACCCGTACGGAATTTCCGTATTTTTTCCGGAAATTTGAAAAACTCGGCAAGAAAATACGGATATTTGTTTTACGGTATGGAAATATAAAAAAATGATAAAGAAAAAAAATTGAAATCGTTGGCTTGTGGTAATGCACAGCATGACCTTTTCCCGAAGGTTTAATGCCGCAATGCGCAGTCGCAGTGGAGACCTGTGACATCGAATTTTCCGGTAGAGGCACCGAAGTTTGCCGAACCCATTTTTGCACAGTCGCAGTAAAGATCGTTGCTCGTGAGACAGAATTTAAAACATGGCGTTCAAACGAATGGCTAAGCAAAGTGATTGTGAATCTGAATCTTTAAAAAAAAAACACGCAAGGGGCGGACATTTCTTGCCTCGTATTTGGAAAAGTGTCCTTTCGTTATTCGCGGCATCACTGACTCAAAAGTACGATTTGTGCCAACCAGTTTGTCATCTCCGCCGGTGATATGAACGGTTTATAGGCGTTTCGCCGGATGGTCGATTCGCCGGAAAGGCCTGGTCGATTCGCCATTGGTCGATTCACCGATAGGTCGATTCACCGACATGTAATTCAATCACTTGTAGACGGACCGCTAGCCCTAACCCTAACCCGTTTCGAGCGGTATATGTGTAGCACTGCCTTACCCTACCCGTCGAGGCACTGCCTTACCCTACCCGTCGTTCTAGAATTTTTTCTTGTCGTACGGTCCCGTAGGAGCAGCCACTTGGACGTTTCGCCTGAAAATCTGATTGGTCGATTCGCCGGATTCGGCGAACGTGATTTCCGGCGAAACGACCATGTACCATATGAACGACATCAAGCGGCACGTGGAAGGCCCACAGTATATGAAGAATTACTAGGCTTTGGAGAAGAAAAAGATCATTGTGGCAGCAAATCAATCACTGGATTCTTCGCATAATATCAAAAAGGATGAGTGCAAAAACAAGGTAGTAAAAGTAAATACGGAAATCGTAATAGTAATAATGAAATTTGAAAAAGCTAATACGGAAACTTCAAATTGAGGGTAGGCATGTCTGATAGAGGGGATTCCCGTTGGTGCATAGGATAGCAGAAAAGTGTGAATATCACAATGTTGACAAAAAACAAATGTGCAAAAATACCAGCATTATTGCAGTATTGCAGGGAGTCATTTTCCTACACATTACACAGTAATTTTGTTGACAAATATGTTCAGGATTCATCAGAAACACGCCGATACAGTCAAGAAATATCGTCTGTATTTACATGTTGCTATGTGGTCTGTTTATCTCCCTTGACCTGCTCCGCCACGCAGCTGCTTGGTGTCGCCGTGGTGTCGCTGATGTCACTCGTTTCGCATAGAATCATGTTATGATTCTTCTTTGTTGGATACCCATATTCTTTGCTGTACCTAAGCAGTGAGCATGCCTTAGAGTTTGTTGTCATTTATAAGCTTGGTGGTGTACCTCATGTAATTCAATCTACTTTGCATGTAGAAAAGTGCTAGTTTTTAATAAGAATTTTAAAAATCTGCAATTTTGTTTCAGAAACACTGATTCTGCCCAAGAATTACTTCACTGTTCTGCAAGAAGGACCGGTGGATATCCTCGGCAGATTGATGTTTGTCAAGCGAGTCTTGCCAACCAAGTAAGTTTCCAAATGATTGTTTTCATTCGTTCTAAGCATTAAGCGTTTAACATGTCCATGGGGATTTTGATAAATCATTCAGAGGGACTGATAACCCTTCCATATTGTACTTCTGTAGGGGTGGGTGCCAGAGGTTTCTATATAAATAGTATCCCCATAGCTGCCAACCATCCCAGAAAATCTATATAGCTGCTACTCCCATTTATCCCAAAACGCATTTGAAAATCACGTTTTTCATTTTTTTCGAATTTTGAGGTTCCCCACCCCACCCCACCCCACCCCTCTCTCTCTCTCTCTCTCTCTCTCTCTCTCACACACACACACACACACACACACACACAGACCAGATTCTTAAAAGCAAAGCCGAGCGAAACTGAAAGTATAATTTTGAAACCGGAAGTCAGTGTTGATGCATTCTGTGCGGGACTAACCTTTTTTTCCCGCTTTTTGTTAGCCTACTAGCTTTGTGTTGTTTTCTTTTTAAAAGATTGACATAAGTTTACAGTATTTTTTAAAATTATGTCTTAATATAGAGAGAGACTATAAGCGTATACTAGCTTCAAATGACATTATTAATATTACTACAGTGTGGACTCTTTAAGGTACTAGCTTCAAAATATTAATACAGCTAAATTTAATGAAAATGCTTCACTATTATTTTATGTAGCCTCTTTAATAAAGGCACTATCCTAGAAACATGCTTCTTTACCATTTGCTTTTGTATGAACATGTCATGCCTGCCTTTTTTGTAATTAAACACAGGCTCAAAATGCTACTGAACTTTTTATCTGACTCTACCATGTATTTTCTGTCTTCAGTGTGTCCAGCATCCTAAAATAGTGAAAGATTGAGAGTAAAATTGAACATAATACAGTGTAAAATGTTATGCTCCCATAGCGCCAGATTGCACCATTTTGCTTCATTTAAAAAAAAAAAACTAGCTTTTTCGGTGGATCCCTGTTTTTAATGGATCCCTGTTTTTATTTCCAGAAAATTGGCATCTATGGTATCCCCCAGTTTGTGGAAATGTAGTGCTTTAAATTCCCACTGTTGTTGTTCTCCTTTGTTCTTTTTCATTCCTACTCTGTTCTATCGATCGACCCCCCCCCCCCCTCCCATGGAGTTACCGGGGGGGATCTTTCAGTACAAATAGTCACCCACTTTCTGGAAGTTTAGTGCTTTAAACTTCTTCTTTTCTATAAACTCTGTATTTCTGTCTTTCCTTTTCTGTTTATCTTGTCTACTGTATTCACTCTTTTAATATGTCATTCACCTGTATTTTTTCCATCAATCCCTTTCCACGGTTCTTCTAAGTTTTTAAAGTATTTTTATTTTTATATTTATTTTATTTATTTTATTTTTTTTTTGGGGTGGGGGGGGAGGGTGGGGGGTGTCTTTTGGCTCCTTGCGTTTGTCGTGCAGGTTGACTCATGTTGTGGGAGAATAATATCCTGAAGGTTGAGGTCACTGAAAGACTGCACTTCTTCAAACCAACACACCTCTTCGGCTCAGACTTCTCCTAAACAGGAGGCTTGCATGGCCAGCGTCAGTCAAGCGGCAGGTCGTTTCTTGCCCTAGCTCTGCTAGAAAGCTGCGGCTCATGGATCAAACCTGAGCACGATTGTAGTGGCAGTGCGGACTTGTTTGCATGTATATCCCCCATGTAAGCCTGGTGCGTTTCCTTGCTGGGTTTTACCGCTTGGGCTCCATGGTGGGTGGGGGTAAGGGTGATGAATAAACAATTCAAAACATGGCAAACACAAAAAAACACAAAACAAAACACACAAAAAACGACCTTGCTGTTCTCCCTTGTTATCTCCATTTTTTATATACTGTTTAGAAACATGGACCCTCACACCAGACCTTCAGCGAAGAATACAAAGCATGGAGTGGAGGTGTTACAAAAGTTTTCTGGGCATTTCCTATACCCCACATATCACAATTGACGAAGTCCAAAAGACCGTCACACAAGCCATTGGACAACACAATGACTTGCTCACAGTGGTAAAGAAACTGAAACTATGGCCACGTCACCAGAACTTCAAGCCTTGCAAAGACCATCCTGCAGGGCAGTGCAAGGAGGCAGAAGAAGAGGGAGACAGAAAAAGAGGTGGGAAGACAACAGTCGAGAATTGACTGGCTTGACACCGAGGACAGGGAAAGATGGAGTACGCTGGTTGAACGGTCATCTGTGGCACCTCAAGGACTTTTGAGTTACAGGATAGGATAGGATATTCTATTTCGTTTTTGTAATTTTACAAGTGTTCAACTTCAAGGAAATAACATTGATTTTAAAGTGCCTTATTTATTTATTTAATTATTCTTATATAGTGCTTTTCCAGCTCAAGCTGCTCAAGGCACTGGCCGATACAGGATCTAACTCAAATTTGCAGAGGTGCCCACTTGCAGCATTCAGGTGCATTATCTGGGCAGACAACAGCACAATCCTGGGCAACCGATTATGGGGAGAAAGTTTCTAATGTTTGCTGGGTGTATTTTTGTAGCCAGCACTCGCCCTTCTAGGACATGAGCATCAGGATCTTCTTTAGTCCATGCAATGGGAGTTTTTGTGCACAGACTATATCTCAATTTATACTCTCGTCCAAAGTAGTAAGGGCACATATCTGTCTCAGAGTCATGTTATTTCTGTTTCTGTTATTTCAACCAGCGAACCAATGACTATATCCTATCCTATCCTATCCTATCCTATCCTATCCTATCCTATCCTGTAACTCAGAGGTCGTTGGGTCACCACATATGATCGTTTAACCAGAGTGCTCCATCTTTCTCTGTGTTCAGCAACCCTCATGACTTTGTTCAAACCAGTCCATTTTCAAATGTCCTCTTTTTCTGTCTCCCTCTTTTTCAGCCTCCTTGCACTGTGCCTTGCAGGATGTTTTTTTGCAAGGCCTGTTGTTCTGGTGACGTGGCCATACCATCGGAGTTTCCGTTTCCTCACCACTGTAAGCATGTGACAAGGTTGAAGCCCATTTAGAAAGACAGGACCATCAGTCTACACTCAAAGGCAAAGCTGCTGCGCTCCCTTGTCATCTCCATCTTCATATACACTTGCGAAACATGGACCCTCACAGCAGATCTACAATGAAGAATACAAAGCATGGAGATGAGGTGCTACACAAGGCTTCTGGGCATTTCCTATACCCAGCACATCACCAACAACGAAGTCAAATGAGCTTCAACCTTGTCAGGACAGCAGTTTGTGCGATCCTGGAGAGGACTTCCTGTCGAGACCCATTTTCTGATACAATGGCTCCTAAGTAATTGAAGCTATGCACTGTGTTGAGGGATTGGCCTTGGCCTTTAATGTCCATGTTGATGCCTTTGGTGTTGTTGGTCATCATTTTGGTTTACACTGCACTTATTTCCATTCCGTAAGCTCTGAAGGTGGTGTACAAGCTGTTCAAGTTCTTGTTCCTCTCCAGCCAATCCATCAATGTCATCCGCAAAACGGAGGTTGGAGATTGCTCTACCCCCTATGCTGACTGTGCCTTCCTGATCTGCAAGGGCATCTGACATGATGCGCTCTAGGAAGATGTTGAGTGTTGAAGAGAGTAGGCATCCTTGACGTACACCGATTGTTGTTCTGAACCAGTTCCCGGTGGTGCTGTTGTGGAGGACTGCACTGGTAGACATGTAACACAGGCTTTTGATGACTTCAATAATAATATTAGGGCTGATGTTGTACACTCTCATGGTTGCCCACAGAGCTGCATGCCTGACTTGGTCAAACGCTTTCTTGAAGTCTACAAACGAATGATATAGATGTTGTTGGTGCTGTAGGTATTTCTCACAGATTATTCTGAGGTTAAAAATCTGTTGTGGTACTTCACCCTGCCCTTAATCCTGCTTGTTGTTCAGCTATGATTTGTTCAGCTTGGGGTTTCAACCTGTATTATTTTCAGGAAGACCTTGCTGGGATGGCTGATGAGGCTAAGGTGTGGTAATTTTCACACTCCAGAAGGTTACCCTTTTTGGGAAGAGTAATGACAAACGACTGGGTCCATGGTGTAGACCACTCTCCTCTCTGCCAGATCTTGTTACAGATTATGGTGAGGGCATCAATCATCACTTCCCCTCCGTCTTGCAGCAATTCCACGGGTATGTTGTGCACACCCACTGACTTCCCTTCTTTTGTGATTGCACTGCTTTCTCAACTTCTTAGAGAATTGGGAGGGTATTTTCCTCTTCTCTGTTCTGGGGAATGCTAGAACAGATGGGTCTCCATTTGGTGTGTGGTTGTAAAGGTCAGAGCAGTACTTTGTCCATCTATCGAAGATTTCTTGTTCTTCTGTAAGGCATATGCCAGACTTGCTTTGGATTGTGGAGACGTTGGGCCGTTTAACACTTGTCAGCCGCTTCACAGTCTGGTAGGCCTTCTTGCTGTTGTTCTTGTTCAGACTGTTCTCTATTTCCTGGTATTGCTCTTCTATCCAGTTTTCCTTTGCTGTGTGCATGCCTTTGTTGATGTTGATTTGATTGTTGATTTCTTGGTAGGCATCCTCTCCCTGTGAGGTGTTCTTTTTCTTTTTCATCTCTCTTTGTTTTTCCCACAGGTCCAAAAGTTCAGGTGTGATCCTCGGTTTCTTATTTGGGTGGTGCTTGTCACGGATCTCAGTGGCGGTATCTGTCACAGCCGAGTTAAAGGTGTTGGCATCTATTTCACCAGCTCCCAAAAATGAGCAGTGGTAAAAATTTCCCTTTAATTGTAGCTTGGAATATTTCTGTCACCTCCGGGTCTTGCAGTTTGTCCAGGTTGAACTTCAGTCAGTCTGATGCACTTTGCTGTGTTTACTCTCTTCAAGTGGAGCTAAAAGAACATCATCACGAGATCAGGGTGTTACGTTGAAACGAACGAAAGTATGTCTAAAACGCGCACGATAGATCTAATCGTTTCGTTTTGCAAAGTATTCAATAATGGAGTTTATTTACCTTTGATTTGAGTTTGCATTGTTGTTAGGAGAGGCTTTGTATAACGTGGATAATTTTCGTTGGTCGATGTTGTCGGAGAATACTCTGGATCTCCTTGTTTACTATCGATCGAAGTTTCGGGACGATTGTCGAAGAAAGAGAAGGTTCGGGATATGTGTGGAGAGATGTATGACGTTAGTCAGTGATGACGATCTTTAATTCTGATTGGTTAGTTGTAATGCGTCATTTCTAGAACAAACTGTCGTCATCTCGAAGGATAGAAAAAAATTATATATTCGATGCTTTGTGTGTTGTGAAGAGAGTTGCTGTGAAAGTTGTTGAGTTGAGTTGAGAATTGTATGCAAGTGTTGGTGTGTGCTGAATAAAAAGTGGAAAACTTCATACGTCGACTTAGTGACTTGTATGCTGCTTGAGCGGGTTGCGTGAATAAACGAATCTGAGTTACACCTTATCAGGAATTCAGCATTGGGGCTGAATCGGATACTGATAGAAAACACCAACATCGAACCGAGTGTAACATTTTGGGGGTCAAGCAGCGATTCACGCCATAGCCAAGGGTTCAACTGCTACAACAAGCGAGTCAACGTTACGAGAGGCAGTCATCGAGGGTAGCCGCCAACGAGTTGCGTCGAGAGGGCCAACATACTGGGACTACATCACCGATAGGTTCGGGTTGACTGCAAGGGCGTGTAGTCGTTGAAGAGTTGCTTCGTGAGCGAACAACAGATCGGGACTACGTGGCTGCCGTAAGACTACGTCGAGGGACAGTCTCGGAGCTACATCGCCAGTGTTACAGAGAGCGGCGAGCGGACGTCGCGTCTACTTCAGCACAGGAGCGTGTACATCAACACCAGCGTGGTGCAGCGTCGCATACGACGAGGACAGCGGGGCCTGCGTCAGCGAAGGCGACTAGTGACAAGCATCAGCGCTACTGCAGAGAGCGTGCTGTTCTAGAACAGTCTAGAAAGGTACAGCACAGTCAAGAACTTTCCAGAAAAGAACTTTCCAGAAGCATCAAGATGGCTGACTTCTGGCAGAAAGGGGTTGAACTAAATCTAAAAGGCAAACAGCTGACGGAGTACGTCAAATGCCAGGAGAGAATATTGCGTGAAGAAAGAAAAGAACAGCGACGGCGCGAAGAAAGAGAATTAGAAGAGAAGCGTCTAGAAAAAGAAGAGCAGCGTCGCCGTGAAGAAAGAGAATTAGAAGAGCAGCGTCGCCGAGAAGGAAGAGAAGAGCGGCGTCAAGAAAGAGAGATGGAAGAGAGACGATTAGAAGCTGAGCATCAATACCAGCTAGAGTTGGCGCGTATCCAGAACAATCAGCATGCGCCACAAGTCACCAACGACCATACGGCTCCAAAATTGCCAGCTTTCGTCGATGGGAAGGACCAGATCGACAGCTATCTGGCCAGATTCGAAAGGTTCGCCGAAAGCTCCAATTGGCAACCTCGAGACTGGGCGATTCGACTAAGTGCACTTCTGACAGGGCAAGCGCTCGAAGTTTACACCAGACTGTCGAACGATGACGCCAAAAACTATGACGTCTTGAAAGAGGCCCTACTGCAGTGCTACAACTTTACAGAGAAGGGCTACCGTAAACGCTTCCGTGAATGCCGGCCTAAGGCAGACGAGACGCCAAAGCAGTTTGTGGAGCGCCTGTCGTCATATCTACACAAGTGGGTGGAGTTATCAGGCGAAAGGAAGTCTTACGACAGTCTCCATGACCTGATCGTGAAGGAACAATTTCTCAATGCCTGTCACAAGGACCTAGCGACCCACTTAGAAGAACAAAAGCTGCAGACGCTTAAAGATGTGACTGAGGCTGCTGAAAGATATCTCATCGCTCATGGGAAAACCCTGGGGCCAACCAGCGCGACGAAACATTTTCAGAAGACTGGAAGCCATGGGAAACAGATCCAGGGGAGTCAGACGAGCCAGAGACACACGGACTCCACGCCTCCTCCCAGGGAAGGGCATTCAAGAGGCTGTTTCACCTGCAACGCTACAGACCACAGGGCGGCTAATTGTCCTCAAAACAAAAGTAGCGGACAGCGGAGCAGTACGGACAACGCAGCGGCGGGCAACCGGCAGAGACGTTTCTCCAATCAACGGCAAAACAGTAGATCTGACCATCAAGTGTGCGGCGGGAGCGTCATTCTCCCGAGTGATACCAAGCGCACAGCTACTCCTGCGGACGTGCAAGAGTGCATGACCGATGGCCAACTTCTCCTTGCCAACGGAAAATCCATCCCCGTCGTCGCCAGCGCAGCTGTGACCGTCCAGAACATGCCTGTTTCAAAGGGACGCGTCGGAAATCATGAAGTGACTGTTTTAAGAGACTCTGGCTGCAGTGGGGTCATCGTCAGAGAAGACCTAATCGCTAAAGAACAATTCACTGGCGATTCTAAATGGACACTCATGGCCGACAGCAAATGTGTGAAAGCGCCAGTTGCAAAAATTCATGTCAACACCCCTTTCTACATAGGCGAAGTCGAAGCGGTTTGCCTGAAGAAGCCGCTGTATGATTTGATGATCGGGAATATCGACGGCGCGAGACGACCCGACGACCCCGATCCAGAATGGAGTCCTGCCTCAACCCAACGCGTCGAAGTTGTGGAGGAGGATCCATTGCCATTTCCCGATGGAGACCTTTCAGAGCTGCTACGAGACAATGTGGCTACTCCGGCTCAGCCCTGCCGACCAGAGATCGTCGGTGCTGTTACTACCAGGGCCCAGGCCAAGAGAGACAAGACGTCTACGCCACTGAAGGTCGCCGACAACTTCAAAGCTGCCATCGTGGACAGAGATAAGCTGATCCAGCTCCAGGAAGCTGATAGTACTTTAAACAAGTACAGGAACCGCCAAGACCACGTGACCAAAGGCAGTGGTACGGTCTACTTTGAGGTGAAGGCCAAGATCCTGTATCGAATCTTCCAGCACCTGAGGGTCAACGGAGGGAAACCACTACGTCAAGTATTGGTACCGTTACCCCTAAGGCGCCAGGTGATGGAAGTAGCGCATGACTCGATCATGGGAGGTCACCTGGGTATCAAGAAGACGTCGGATAGAATCCAGGCGGTGTTCTACTGGCCAGGACTTCATGCGGACGTCAGCCGTTTCTGCCGATCATGTGACATTTGCCAGAAGACCATACCTCGAGGAAGGGTCCCGAAAGTGCCTATGCAGAGGATGCCTCTGATCGACCGACCTTTCAAGAGGGTGGCCTTAGACTTAATCGGCGAAATAAGACCTCCGAGTGAAGAAGGTCATCGATGGGTACTGACTTTAGTGGACTATGCGACTCGGTACCCAGAAGCAGTGCCACTGAAGAAGATTGACACTGAAACTGTAGCAGAGGCACTGGTGGACATGTTCAGTAGACTTGGAGTGCCTGAAGAAATTCTGACAGACCTCGGGACGCAGTTCGTCTCTGACTGCATGAAGGAGGTCAACAGACTGCTGAGCATCCGGCATTTGACTACGACACCCTACCATCCGATGTGCAACGGGCTTGTCGAAAAGTTCAATGCTACGCTGAAGCCCACCCTGAAGAAACTGTGCAGCGAGCAGCCCAGACAATGGCATCGCTATATCAACGCCTTACTTTTCGCCTACAGAGAAGTACCGCAGGAGTCCACCGGCTTTTCTCCGTTCGAGCTGCTGTACGGAAGAACCATCCGAGGGCCGATGCACATCCTAAAAGAACTGTGGACGAAGGAAGTGGACACCCCAGAGGTGAAGAACAGCTACCAGTACGTGTTTGAGCTACGGGAGAAGCTGGAGCAGACTCTCGAGATAGCCAGAGAAAACCTGAAGAAGTCCCAGGACTGTGGAAAGCACTACTATGACCGTAGGGCTGTGAACAGGAAGTTTAAACCTGGCAACAAAGTGCTGGTGCTGCTACCTACTGATCACAATAAGTTGCTGATGCAGTGGAAAGGCCCGTACGAAGTGGAGACCGTGGTGGGGATCAACGATTATAAGGTGAAGGTCGGCCAGCATTCCAAGATATACCACGCCAACCTCCTTAAGCTGTACGTGGAAAGGCCATCAGAGACCGTGCAGGCAGCAACAGCGGCTGAGATCGACAACAGCTTTGACAGCGAGGAACTGTTGGATCTGGGAGACTTCCACAGCAAAGAAGGCATCGATGACGTTAAGCTAGGACCAAGCTTGACAGAAGGTCAAAAGATGGAGCTCAAGGACCTTATGGGCGAGTTTCCCCATAACTTCAATGATGTCCCAGGCTCTACGACTTTGGTCGAGCATGAAGTCCACACCCAGACCTGGAAGGAGCATCTGCAGACCTTAAGGGAGCTGTTCCACCGTCCCGCAGAAGCCAACCTGATCGTGAGACCCAGCAAATGCATCCTGGGAGCTGACAACGTCGACTGCGTCGGACATCCGATGGAAGAAGGAGACAACGGAGGACGCACTGATTCCAGGGAAGCCCACGTGATCATCGTCTTTGACCCTGGGCCGATGACGACCGCAACTGACGAGGGCGTCGATTCCTTGCGAACGAAAGAACATTGACTGTGTGGACGAACTAAGAATATTGGTAATGACAGACTTGAAAATGAAAAACGTTGACTGGGTAAATGATCTGTGAACATTGACAGTATCCAGGAAGACTTGCAGATGAGAAACTTTAACTCTGTGTGAATGAACTGTGAACATTGACAATATCCAGGCAGATTTGAAGATGAAAACCATTGACTCTGTGTGAATGAACTAAGAACGTTGATAGTGTTCAGACAGACTGAAATAAGTCTTAATTCTGTACTTTGTGCATTACGTTTCAACGTTGTTGAAAGAAATTAAGTAAATTTCTTCTTGAGTGGGGGGTTATGTTACGTTGAAACGAACGAAAGTATGTCTAAAACGCGCACGATAGATCTAATCGTTTCGTTTTGCAAAGTATTTAATAATGGAGTTTATTTACCTTTGATTTGAGTTTGCATTGTTGTTAGGAGAGGCTTTGTATAACGTGGATAATTTTCGTTGGTCGATATTGTCGGAGAATACTCTGGATCTCCTTGTTTACTATCGATCGAAGTTTCGGGACGATTGTCGAAGAAAGAGAAGGTTCGGGGTATGTGTGGAGAGATGTATGACGTAAGTCAGTGATGACGATCTTTAATTCTGATTGGTTAGTTGTAATGCGTCATTTCTAGAACAAACTGTCGTCATCTCGAAGGATAGAAAAAAATTATATATTCGATGCTTTGTGTGTTGTGAAGAGAGTTGCTGTGAAAGTTGTTGAGTTGAGTTGAGAATTGTATGCAGTTGTTGGTGTGTGCTGAATAAAAAGTGGAAAACTTCATACGTCGACTTAGTGACTTGTATGCTGCTTGAGCGGGTTGCGTGAATAAACGAATCTGAGTTACACCTTATCAGGAATTCAGCATTGGGGCTGAATCGGATACTTAGAAAACACCAACATCAAACCGAATGTAACACAGGGTCACTTCCGATGTCTGCTGCTGGAAAAATGCGTATCCTGCCAATGTTGATGCTTGATCTGAAGCGTTCCTTGACCATGATGTAGTCAATCTGATTGTGATGCTCCCCGTTGGGATAGTGCCATGTCCATCATCTAGATTTTTTGTGGAGACCAAGCGTGTTTGCCAGTATCAGATTGTTGTATCTGGCAAACTCCAAGAGTCTCAGATCCCTGCCATTTGTCTTGTTGTTGCAGTGAGGTCCACATGTGTCTCCTCAGTTGTCGTGCGCATCTTGGCCAACCTTGGCATTCCAGTGGCCTAGCACTATAACATAACTATGTCAAGGACAGCCTGTAGATTTTCATAGAAATCCTCCACTTCCCTGTCGCCATAGTCTGTTGGGGCATAGACCTGGATGATTGTGATGTTGAAAGCTTCTGCTCTCAAACGGATGGTAATGAGTCTACTGGAGACTGGGCGGCAACCCATGACAGTGGCTAGAATGTCTTTGTGGACCAACTTCGTGTTCGTGCCTGTCATCTCTACCGCTGAAATAAAGCTTGTGGTCTTTTGTCGGTCATTGTTTCATCTAGGCTTTTCCAGCGCAGTTTGCTGATGCCTAAGATATTCCATCGATAGTGGTCCAGCTCATGGGCACGTTCTTCTGATTTTCCCTCCGCAGTTAGGGTCTTGACATTCCAGGTTCATATGACAATGTTGTCTCTCGTGCGGATCCTGCTAAGTTGTCCTCCAGTAGCACACTTATCACTTCTGTCCTGGTGGCCCATGGATGGCACGGTCCTTGGTAACCCGGGCGACGACCGATCCGATATGGTATGAGTGGTTCTTTTCATCATTTGGTGTGTCTTGGGCAAGAAAAATCTTGCAGGGCCCAATCCTTTCCAGGCTGTTGGCCACAGCTGAAATCCACGAATACAGTGTGGCTTGCCTTGGCCCCGAGCCTGTGGTCGTTGAAGCTGGCCGGTTACTTCTGGGTAGAAGACTTTCGCCCAGTGATGCCATGCTGAAATCACCCCTGTTAGTCACCTCTTATGAGACTCCGGGAAACGTTGGGTCTATTCTATTCAGTGCCCGAACCCACAGAGCACTATACAATATACAATGACTATACGGGCTGCAATGTTATCGCTTGACATTTAGTGCTTCAAGATTACACCACTGAGCCATCTGTGTCTCTGGGTCATGTAACGTTTGTTTTGGCACACAAGGCCCTCAGTTGGCTTCGAACAACTACCTGTACAGGCTGCAATGTTATCACTTAACATTTAGTGCTTCAATTGTTCTGCCATTGTGTACACAGCTGAGCCAAATACACATCCTAAAGCCTTGATCATCTTTATGAGCTGGTAAGTGCTATGTGAGAATACTTACTTTTTTGGTAATGTTTGTTTATTTCACTGTTTAGGTTGGAGAAAGTAGCCAAAAAGCTGAGCCTGAACCTAACACACATCATTGTCCAGAGCTGCTGTCCACAAATCCCCAGCAAGCACTTGCCTCCAATCCCTCTCTTGTGCCCTCAAGGTGAGTTCTGTGACTTTGACCTATATCCACAAGGTCATTGTTAAGTCTTATGACTTTTTTGTACTTTTTTGTAAATGGGAAATTATTTGTTGTTGCTATTTTGGTGCCACAGTGTCAATTCCTTTTGCCTGTCATCAACAGTTAAATTTTACCTCTGATAATTCTGAAGACTACAACATTAATTTTCTTTCTCATTAGTTGAGCCTGATGATGCAATTAACAAAAGTGCAGATTCAGCAGTTGGACCGGATGATGTGCATTATCAATTTCTACGACATTTAACAAGGTACTCACGGTCTCAACTGCTGGACATCTTCAATCAGATTTGGATCACTGGCACCATTCCTCCCTCTTGGAGAAAGGCCATTATTGTACCCATTCCTAAACCTGGCAAAGACCATACTAATCCAACAAACTACAGACTAATAGCCTTAACGTCCTGCTTATGCAAGATGCTGGAAAGAATGGTTTATTCTCGTTTACTGTGGTATCTCGAAACAAATAATATATTATCCAACACTCAGTGTGGCTTTCGAAATGGTCGAAGTACTGTTGATCACCTGGTGCAACTGGAAACTTTTATCCGTAACGCGTTCGTCCAGGGTGAACATGTCATTGCCATCATGTTTGATTTGGAAAAAGCGTACTATACCACATGGCAATATGGCATTCTCTCAGACTTGCTAGAAATGGGATTGAAGGGACATTTACCTCTGCTTATTTCCAATTTCCTAATGGACAGAATTTTTCAGGTTAAGGTTATCAGATATGAGGGAACAGGAGATGGCGGTGCCTCAGGGTAGTATCTTGTCTCCCTTGCTGTTTAATATTAAAATAAATAATATTGTTCGTTCAGTGAAATGGAGAATTCTTTGTTTGTTGATGATTTTGCATTAGTAGCCAAAGGTAAAACCTTGGCATCTGCAGAACATCAGCTACAGTTATGTGTCAATTACGTTGAAGACTGGCTATTACAAAATAGTTTCAAATTTTCTGAAGCAAAAACCGAATGTATTCACTTTTCCAAGCACCGGGGAATTATTCAAGATCCTAATATTACCCTGAGCAATAAAACTCTAATAAAGGTGGTCCAACAAGTCAAATTTTTGGGTGTTATTTTTGATCAAAGGTTATCCTTCCTTCCTCATCTGAAAGATTTGAAAACTAAATGTCAACAGGCCTGCAATTTGCTCAAGGTTATCAGTGGTACAGACTGGGGAGCTGACAAGAAAACTTTATTGCTGTTATACCGTTCTTTAATTAGATCCAAGTTAGACTATGGTTGCATTGTTTATGGTTCTGCGCGAAAGTCTTATCTTAAAATGTTAGATCCAGTTGCTCATCAGGCACTACGCATTGCTTTGGATGCATTTTGCACCTCCCCTTGTGAAAGCCTTTACATGGAAACTAACGAACCTCCGCTGGAGCCGAGACGTACAAAACTGTCATTGAATTACTATTTAAAATTAAAAACTGATCCCACGAACCCTGCTTATGACTGTGTTCTCAACCCAGATTTTGTGCACAAATTTGAAGCCAAACCTAACGCAATACCTCCCTTTGGCATTGGAGTGCAGGCTCATTTGAATAAAGTGGGCATTGATGTTGCTTCCATCAACAATGATGAGCTTCGGACTGAAGTTCCTCTATGGAAATTATGTAACCCAAACTGGCAATTGTCGGCTTTCTTCAAAAACAATACATCTGAAACTGTCTATAATCAACTTTATTTAGAACAGTGTGCTTTATACGCAGGATATGAAAAACCTTTTACAGACGGGTCAGAGAAAGGAGACTCAGTTGCTGCTGAGTCGGTCTCTTGGAGACACCTAGGCCAGCCTTTGCAACAGCGTCTACCTGATTTTTGTTCTGTTTATACAGCTGAGCTCAAGGCAATTCATCTAGCTCTGAAACAGGTTTATCAATCCAAAAGAACCTCGTTTTTAATCATGTCTGATTCACTGTCAGCACTGCAGGCTCTTTCCACGAGAAAGATATCACACCCTTTTCTGGCAGAGATCCATGACCTCCACACACAACTTGCTTCTGAGGGTAAAAAGATAGTTTTTATGTGGGTACCTGGTCACATGGGCATCCGCTGCAATATTGCAGTGGACAAAGCGGCTAAAGAAGCTCTGCATCTCTATTTCCCTTCAGAGATTTTCCAGTTTGTTCCTTACTCTGATCTGCATTGTATGACTGGATCTTATTGTAAACAGCTGTGGCAGACTGACTGGTCTAACTATATCAGTAACAAATTATTTCAAATTCTTCCGGATTTGTCAGCTTCTTTACCTAACTTTGCATCCACTCGCAAAGAAGAAGCAGTTTTGTCTCGCCTTCATATTGGGCATACTTATGTCACCCATAGTTTCCTTTTAAAAGAAGAAGAACCACCATGTTGCTTTGCATGTGACAAATCCTTTTCCGTTCACCATTTCATGTCTGAATGTGCTGATCTGCTGGATGAAAGAGAACGATACTTTGGTTCAATACCTTTCAAAGAGATTTTTAAAGTATGCAATGGTCAACACCTGTTTCAATTCTTACATGATGTTAGTTGTTTTATCGCATATAAATCATTTCATCTTGTTTTGTGTTGTTGGTTGGAATTTATTGGTAAGACTGATTTTAGTGATTTGATTGAAGAAAGAGAACATATTTTTAATACATCAGATTTAAAGAAGATTTTTCCAGAGGTTGCGTGTGAAAGTTCGTTTGAATATTTAAGAGTAACAGGCTTGTTTTTTAAGATTTGAACCATTTTATAATATTTTAAGATAACTTTTATCTGGTCCTGATTTGGCTCAGAAGAGTCCGCTGGACCTAAAGCAATAACCATGTAATGTTCTGAACAGATGTGGAGAGGATAGGAGCCAAGTGTATTTTCAACAGTGGTCATGTGAATGGAGTGATGGTATCAGACCCAGATGGTTATATCAGAGGCATCCTGTCAGACATGATGGCTACCTTGCAAGGTAGGTTTACATTTGGGTATGCTTTTTAATAATCAGTAATTTATGTTATAAAGCATGTTTCCAAATAATAGTTCCCTCAGAGTGATCACATGCATGCACCCACCCAAGCACTCGCAGAATAGCATCAATAAAAACATTTTAAATATTAATTCTTCAAAATTTTATTGTCTTCACCATAGTGATACTTGTATTAGACATTTTCACCTCCCATCCCCATTCCAGCACCCTAATCCACCCCATCTCACACACACACACACAAATAAAAAATAAAAAATACTTTCTACCCTAATGACACAACACAGAACGTCCTATCGTATCCTATCCTATCCCATTACTCGAAGGTCGTTAGGGCATCACAGATGATAGTTTAACCAGCGTACTCCATCTTTCTATGTCCTCAGCAACCCTCGTGGCTTCGCTCAGTGTCAAGCCAGTCCATTCTCGAATGTTGTCCTCCTACCTCTTTATCTCCTTCTTTTGCCTCTTTGGACTATTTCTTGCAGAATGGTCTTTGCAAGGCCTGATGCTTTGGTGATGTGACCATACCATTAGAGTTTCGGTTTCTTCACCACTGTGAGCATGTCATTGTGTTGTCCAAATGGCTTGTGTGATGGTTTGTCGTATTTCGTCATTGGTGATATACTGAGTTTAAATGCCCAGAAGTTTTCTGTAGCACCTCATCTCCTTGCTTTGTATTCTTCATTGTAGATCTGCTGTGAAGTTTTGCAAGCATATAGGAAAATGGAGATTGGCAAGGGAGCGCAGCATCCTTACCTTGGAATGTAGACTGATGGTCCTGTCTTTTCAGATGGCTTTCAACCTTGTCAGGGCAGCAGTTGTTTGTGCTATCCTGGAGAGGACCCTGTTGGGACCCATTGTCTGATACAATGGCTCCTAAATATTTGAAGCTATACACTGTGTTGAGGGATTGGCCTTGGACTTTGAAAACCGTGTTGATGCCATTGGTGTTGTTGGCCATCATTATGGTCTTCTCTGCACTTATTTCCATTCTAAAGGCTCTGGAGGTGGTGTCAAGCCTCTGTACCAGCTGTTCAAGTTCTTGTTCCTCTCCAGCCAATCCATTGTCATCCGCAAAACGGGTTGGCGATTGCTCTACCCTCTTTGCTGACTGTGCCTTCCTGATCTGCAAGGGCATCTGACATGATGCGCTCTAGGAAGATGTTGAAGTGTGTTGGAAAGAGTATGTATCCTTGATGCACACTGATTGTTGTTCTGAACCAATTTCCGAAGGCACTGTGGAGGATAGCACTGATAGCCTTGTCATACAGGCTTTTGATGACTTCAATAATGTTAGGGCTGATGTTATACACTCTCATGGTTGCCCACAGAGCTGCATGCCAGACTCTGTCAAATGCTTTCTTGAAGTTTACAAACACATGATATAGATGTTGATGCTGTAGGTATTTCTCGCAGATTATTTTGAGATTGAGGTTGAAAATCTGTTTAGTGGTACTTCGTCCGCCATGAATCGTGCTTGTTATTCATCTATGATTTGTTGAGCTTGGGGTTTCAACCTGTTGAGTATTATTTTCAAGAGGACCGTGGTGGAATGGCTAATGAGGCTGATGGTGCAGTAGTTTTCACACTCCTAAAGGTTACCCTTTTTGGGAAGAGTGATGATAAGCGACTGGATCCATTCAAAATTTGCTAGTTTTCAAAATACAGTCGCTATCGATGATGTTAATAGACATTTTGCCACAGCAACAACATTCGAGTGATCTTCAAAAAATCATATTTTACTCTTTTTCATTTTGTGGAACCATGGGTACTATTATTTTACAGATAAATAATAAATGATAAGGATTATATTGAGAAAGTGTCAGTATATTCAAAAATGGGCTCCATATTTAGAACTTAGACTGAAATGTATTGTTTACAATGTTTAATGTGAATGATATTGCAATTGTATATTTAGTGAACACTATACAGTATGTAATTGAGGCAAGGCCTACTGACTTCACAGCCTGTGGTCAAGACCCCTGGGCACTTACTGGACAAGCATCAATATAGTGATCACCAACTGAGCAGCATTAAGAGTGCTTACTACAATTCTTTGAAGAAGTAAAAAATATAAAAACATTTTTGTAGTTAAAAAAAATTACTATTTACCTTTGTATCTGAATGATGCTTTTCTGACTCATGTACATGAAAGTCATAATATTAATAAATTCAGACAGTTTATCTACTTTTTTTGTGTGGTAAATTCATTGTTTGCTTTCTATTTTCTTGTCTTGCTGCCTGTTTAATTTACTATTAATTGCAAATGTTGCAAGATTGTTAGTATTATTTGGTGTAGAAATATAATGAATTTAAAGACCGCTAGATCGATCTCGGTGTGAATACGCTTTTTACAATTTTCCCTCAAAATGTTACGCTTTTTGTCCCAAGTCGTTACTCCTAAAAATTTGGGGGGTAGGCAGGTCTGCATTGGTGTTGTTGGTCATCATTTTGGTCTTTTCTGCACTTGTTTTTATTCCATAGGCTCTGGAAATGGTGTCAAGCCATTTTACCAGCTGTTCAAGTTCTTGTTCCTCTCCAGCCAATTCATCAGTGTCATCCACAAAACGGAGGTTGGAGATTGCTCTACCTCCAATGCTGACTGTGCCTTCGTGATCTTCAAGGGCATCTGACATGATGCGCTCTAGGAAGATGTTGAAGAGTTTTGGAGAGAGTAGGCATACTTGACGCATACCGATTGTTGTTCTGAACCAGTTTCCCATGGCGCTGTTGTGGAGGACTGCATGTTGTTCTGAACCAGTTTCCCATGGCGCTGTTGTGGAGGACTGCACTGGTAGCCTTGTCATACAGGCTTTTGATGACTTCAATAATTTCAGGTCTGATGTTGTAAACTTTCATGGTTGCCCACAGAGCTGCATGCCAGACTCGGTCTTACGCTTTCTTGAAGTCTACAAACACATGATAACAGATAACACAGATAACAGATACAGTGGGGTCCACCTATAACGAACCTGGGAATAACGAACACCCGCGATTACCGTACTACCATCCATTTCCCGACACACTCCCTTCTTTGTCTTACTATTTAATCCCTTCCTATAACGAACAAATCCAGCTAGGCAAATAACGAATCTCCGCTTGTAACGAACCCTTTGTGTATTCCCTTGGCCTACTTTGCCTCAATTGGCTCATCGCCAATAGCAAACAGCAGCAGAAGCATGCCAGTTCAACCAGGCCTTGAAGTCATAACTGTCATTGGCTTCTATAAATAGCCTTGAATGAAGTCATTGTTGATAAACTTCGTTGGCCTAGATCGATCTACGTACTGTATGTTGTGATGTGTACTCATCACCGGTGTGTACTTCCGTTTACAGTACAAATCTCTACAGCGAATCCCGCTTGTAACGAACCTGAAATTCCCCCCCCCCTTGAGATTCGTTATACCCGGACTCCACTGTAACAGAACTTTATTTCGCCAGGTGACAAGCACGAGGAATACACTTTGATGTTGGCACACATATTTATACTAAACAAAATAACAAAGCCAACCACACCTTCGCGCAACCATCCATTTGAGGACACACTCATACAAGACTAAGAATTATACTGACTGGAATTTAGTAGAAACAGAATGATCTAATCAAACAGACACACACATCTAGTCCGAGCGTCTAACAGTAAAAAAGGACAAAGTAAGGGGAAAAAAGCAACAGTAGGTTTCTTTATCGCAAAAGGTAGTAAAATATGTGCACTTTAAGAAACCGCAGAGGTTACCTTTCCTGGACCCTGGAACAAGTTAATATTAGTGAAATGACGTCATCGCAACACCTTGCAAATGCAAAAATTTGCAAATCATAAGCAAACACCATCATGTAGCCCCTCATTCAAAAGGTCTTGTCAAGCAGCGTTCAAAAACAATGATAGAAATGTCCGCCGGCGGATATAAAGTCGTATATATTGCTAGAGATGTTTTAATGCAACTCACGCATAGACAGTGCATTCGCACAAACAGTGAGCAACAGCAACTTGCACACACAGACACAGGCACTTACTACAGTTCCCCACGCCACTAAAAACTTGCCGGATCCTCTTGAAACATCTCCGCTGGTGGGGCGTTGCTGCAGGCAAGGCCCTTGCAGTCCGCACAGGCCAGAGTGCACTCAAGTCCAAGAGTTCGACACGTGCAACGGCTTCCCTTGCCACAGTCAGTTTTGCATTTGCACCTGATGCCCTTCATGAGTAGGGAAGGAGCCGGTCCCAGATCTGTGGTTTTTGGCTCCAAGCGTTGGGCTGAACGCTGCCATCCCCACTCCTCTGGCTGAAGGTCGCAGCCGAAGTCCAGCCAGCGCTAGAACAATATCAGAAATATTTCATTACAATTTTTTTAAAAGTCAGTGATCTTCCTAAATGATAGCTTGAACATGAGCAGTCTAATATGAAAACAAAATTTACTGTTCTTCAACTGTTAACGATTTGAAAACAAATATTTCCAGACTAGACCATGTATTGATTTCATGCAGATTGCAAAACTTAGAAAATAATCTAATCAATGAAATAGTTTGGGATTAATTAAAGATATATGGTGTGGGAATAAGGAAGGTACGACTACACTCAACCGATTCAGAAAGGCACACCACACGTTACAGCTGAAAACAGAGAAATACCCGAAATGAGATGCCACTATGATACACATAATAAAGAGGCACACCTGAACTTGCAAATAAACTCGCAGACTGTGATACTTGGCTGCCCCTGAGCTTGGCGGCAAAGACTGGACAGCAACGGCAGTCATCGACGAGGCCACTTTCTCACTGAAGCGTTTGTACCGAAGGAAATCTAGGGTATCTTTGTCCTGTCCATTGTACAAACAAACTATAGCCTTTTCGCCGGCGGCGATGATGGCTTCTTGGGTTTGTCCTGCAGTAGAGAATGTTTCAGCCGCACATTCCAACGTTGTTGATGTTACGACCTTTTTCAGAGGGACGCCTTTACCAATCCCAAAGAGGCGAGAAGTCGTGTCACAGCCGTTCACAGCGTGCAAAAACGGCAGTTGGCGGCAGCGTGTATCCCCAATACGTTCTTTTAAGTACAGGATATTCTGTTCTGGGTGCTTTTTCCCTTTGATATCAGATCGCAAGAGAATTGGCTTGCCATCCGTCTTTGCATGCACAAGAAGGAGGACGAACAGGTCTGTATCTTCTCCCAACACGATAGTGGTATGTGAAGAAGAATACTTGACTGAAGCGTCAACAATGAGTGTGTCTGCGTCCTCTGATGCGTGTAGCACACTGACGTTTCTTGCCTCCAAAAGTTCACCTAGAAAAGTTATGAAGCATTGTTTGTTTCTATTGTTGGCAAGGAACTGTTCTTTCCTTGAAGTGAACAGCATGTTAGGTGCAAAGTTTATCGATGGGCCAACAATACCATTAGAACGCCGAGCATGAGCCGCATCTTTAGTTGACGGTCCACTGTCATAGCCATCAAAGATAACTACAACCTCGTGAGCGTTGCTGTATTTTCTGGTTATGTATTCCACGTAGGTCGCGGCAATGCTGGCAAATGGGTCTCCTTTTTTCCATGGAATTTTGTGGAGAAGAGATCCACCGTCGATGACGTACACAGGAGAATCACTGATGTCCACAGAAGGCTGACTGCCTTGTCGTGTGGCTTCTGATACTAACGCATCAACGAGTTGTGATTTGGCAGCTTCTCGCATTAAACCACATGCATCAAACAGTGCCGCTGGAGGGCAGCTGAGATCGTACGTGAAGAATCCTGGCAAGTCCAGAGCTGACTGCGCTTGGGCAGCAGCCACTAGACGCTGAAACAACATCTGTGGATCAACTTGGGGGCCAGTCACCTTAGCGGAAGGTTTGGTACTCATTGTCACAACTTGATCTTTTTTCTTGAAAGAAATGTCCTGGACTTTTGTATTTTTAATCTTCTCCAAAATCGCTTCTCCCACCTCTTTTGCCTTGTCAGCATTCACATGCTTGTCCGCTGTGGCACCGGTGCTTATGTTTCTTAGAGATTCATCACAGGAGAATGGGTTTCTTGGAATCAGGAAGCTCAGGAGTGATTGCATGTCCTTGTCATCTCGCTTCTGTCGCGGTTCAGTGTTTTCAATATGCTGGTCACTCGTTGTGTAGTTACTGCTTGTCACTGTCTGCATCGCCTCATTGACGTCAGCGCATGCTGGCATTGACAGCAACCACTGTGTGCGCTGGCTTTCGCCCATGCCTCTCCCACGTGTCAGCCCTCCTGCTGTTTTCAGGCTCCGCATAAGCACTTGCTCTATCACCAAATCCTGAGAGAGGCCTGCCCAATAACGATCGCTTATACGAAGAACATGGAAGCCCTTTTGAAAGGCTTGAAACACGTCCGGCTTATGATGGCCAAGGGACTGCATCTGCTGCAGGTAGATGTGAATAGACTTTGCATACAAATTATGCCCCGCAGCTGCCATGTATGGCAGCATTTCTTTCATTGCCTGTAAATGCAGAGCCCAGTCACCTGTTCTTTCTGCTTTGATAAATGTCTTAAGGATTTCGACAGTATTCATGTACTGCAGCCACAAACAGGACGTCCGACTTTTTGTAGCGAGTTGGTTTTTCAGTTCACAGAGTTTGTTGTCGATGATGTCAAGTTCTTTGTTACTAGCGACCTCCGCTGGTGAAATGGCCTTCTCTAGAAGACTATCGAATAGCTTCACACAACATGACACAACTTTTACAATATCTTCACCTGTGTTCACATGAAATTGATCTGAAATCTGTTCATTTACCTCTGCTCTTTGTGTGCCTTGACCTGTCCCATTGACCTGACCACGTTCACCTGTAACCAAGTCTGACATGCATTCACTTATCTCTTTGTCTTGTTTGCTCCAATCTGTGTCCATGTCAGGTGCATGTTCACTTGTCCATGCATCTGATGCGAGTGCGAGTTGATTTGTGTCCAGCTGTGACGTGCGTTCACTTGTGTGCTCTTCTGTAGTTTGTTCGCTTGTCTCTGGTGAACCATGTATGCTGGCACCTT
Source organism: Oncomelania hupensis (assembly GCA_036898135.1). Classification (NCBI taxonomy): domain Eukaryota; kingdom Metazoa; phylum Mollusca; class Gastropoda; order Littorinimorpha; family Pomatiopsidae; genus Oncomelania; species Oncomelania hupensis. Next base: position 44,404,230 of record CM072513.1, read on the forward strand.
CATGGTGTGTCTTGCTTGCATTTTGTTCAACATGAGAGACATCTGGGAGGTTTAAGCCAAGAGCGGATGACGACAATAGTGCGTTCAAGACAGCATCAACAAGAATATTGACACGAACTGCTCTTTTGACGCTCTTCCCAGACAGTACTTGCAGGGCAGTGTTTGGTGTCACCACAACTTCCATGAGCTGTTGCAATCCAGATCCAGACATTAAATGCCCGATCGATCCCAGAAAACTCATCTGGGTATGAAATCCTCCCAAGCACAACACCATTGATCGAAGAGGGCTCTCATCTGGCTCACTGTCGATTATGGTTTGAGCTTTCCACCACAGGGGCTGATCGAAAGTTATCACCGGAGTGACCTTGTATCGACGCGCCATGTCACATACAAAATGCAGAGTTGAGTAGATGCAGCTCAAGTTGGAGGGGTCAAGGTCGATCATAGGCAGAAACGTTACCTCGGTCCGACCTGGGTAGTCCCCGGTAGATACTGCCTGCATAAACCCAGACCATCCTGGTCGAGGGGAGCGAAGGGGCCATGAGATTTTCCACAGAAGGTCCAGTTTTCTGGTTGGGTCGTCAACTTTGAAGTCTTGCAGCTCTTGATATTTGAGTGACAAGTCAATGGAAGATGTGTTGTAGAAGCGCTGAGGAATCTCTCCAACGAGGCGCATGACATTTTTTGCGGTCATGTTGGTGTCGCGGAGTATTTTGCGAGTCTCTTTTTTTCCAGGAGTAGCTGTTCCAATATGCCCATCCCGTCCGTGAATGTTCCGGGCTCCATCAATGGTTCTGACGTTGTGGTCGACGTTGTCAGCAACCAAAGGTTACATGGCTCTCAGGGGTCACTCCTGAAAGGTCAGTGCCTTGGGTAGCAGCAGCGCACTGTTCAAACAGCTTTACTTCTGCATATGTGGAACAGAAGGCCATCTGGTTTAGATGCTCCACGAGATACCGGGATCCATACAAGTGATGTAGCTCCACTGCAAGACCAATCTGAAGAGGGGGCAGCAAGGACTTGGGTCTAACAACTGACATAATTGCCTGTCCAATTGACGCCGTGGCAAGACTCGCATCCTTCCTGTTGTGGAACAATGTCTCCAAAAACAAAAGAAGCGCAGGTGTGAGGTAATTAAGGTTGTTTCCTAAGTCACTGATATCATCTTTAGATGGGTACTCCTCCTTTGTTGACTTCATTTCCTTGATGTCCGAAAGCACCAGTCTAGCTGCTGTTTCTACAATTCTCAGTTTTTCTTTCTTTTGGTCATTTTCTCTTGTACTTTTAGCAAATTGATCCAAAATTTTCTCAACCTTTTCTCTGTATGTAACAGTGTTGACTTTCGCGCGAAGAGATGTAATTATAATATCATCCCCTAAAGTTTCTGTCAGTTTTTCTCTCAAATGCCTTTCTGTGTATGGGTCATCACAATACTGTCCCATCAGCTCACACAGTTGTTTCATTGTTACTTGCTCCTCGTCATTTTCTTTTACGTATGCAATCACCTTTTCAAATGCAGCAGTTTTTGAACTTTCAGTTGGACGTCCAAGCTTTGATTCTTCTCTAAACCCCTGACTGTATGCCCGGGGAATACCGTTTCCAGTCCTAAAGTTAACGTTGCACTGTTGGTGGTACACTGCGTCAGCTGCATGCAAGTCATTTATAAACTCTATTCTACCTTGCACTTCATGGGACCAATCGTCATTTCTTTGTAAACAGGCTGTTTCTAGTGCACTCTGGAAAGCAAACGACCTCACAGGAAAAACCGTTTTCTTACCATAGCTTTTTTCCTCTGCACGCCTGTCTTTTTCTACACTTGTGCCGCAGAGGATGCAATTATTTCGGTAATCAAACTTTATTTTAGTAGATCTACGTCCTGGTGCAGAATTTTGCTGAGAATTGGCCTCTTTGTCACGAGCAATATATTTGGAATTCAGGTGGTCTGATCGACATTTCTTATGAAGAACTTGGCCAATGTAGAATTGAGCGCTGCTAATACCCCTCTCTCGACTAGCTCTCTGTAAGCCTGCTAGACCTCTTTTACTTGTCACAGTTGTGCACTGTCGACCATTACTAAGTGGATCATTGCACAAAATGCAGAGGTCACTCTTGTCCGGCTGCGTTTCAACTGAAAAAAAAAAACCTTGCTATCAGCAGATAACTAACTTTTGCCTTTTAATTTTACAAAATAGATATAGATAGATAGATAGATACATAGATAGATAGATACATACATACATACATACACGCATACATGCATGCATACATACATACATACATACATACATACATACATACATACATGCATTCATGCATACGTTACAGATATCAGATAGCAGATAACAGATTTTTTTGCCAAAAAAATTAAGTAACAAATTAATAAGCAACTCAATAAACGATTAATGGGGTGGGGCTGGATAGATAGATGTATAGATAGATAGATACTTACATAAATACATACAGCATTGACTCTAAAAACTAACTGGACTGAATGGAACGGGTGCTTGAGTACTAAAGCACACCGCCATACCTCCACCCCTGAATCCGATCCTACAAATCTATCAACACAAAGCCTGAAAGGTATGCATACACTCTAGAAAATGCTTTTTTTGTCTTTCATACTCTGTTTTCTTTTTAACTACATGCATGTATTAAAAGGAGTAAACAGTAGCTAAATGTTGTAATCCCAATATTTGTCTTTCTTTCTTACATGTATGTATTAAGCATGAGCCTCCAAGTTTGTACAAAATAATGTCAAAATAATCATGATCACGTTACCGTCCTACATGATTTTAGCCCACAGCGGCACACTCATGCTACAGTGGTTTTTTTTATGAAGGCCTACATCACAATGACAGAATTTGAAAAATTAAAACCAGATGTACACAAGAAAAAAAGAGAGAAAACAATCCAACAGGTTATAAAATTCAGTGTGTTTACGTTTCGACAATTTATGCTGCTTGCATCCTTCTTCAATAAAGATAGTAAACATGCTGCACATCATTGCTCTAGTTTTACGCATTTGTGTGGCTATTCGGGGCGTAATTATGATTGTCAGACATCTGTACACCCCTTCAAAGTAATGCAACAGTTCAAAAAATTATCAATCAATCTAAATTTATAACAAAATAATGCATTTCTTACCTGGAATCGCTTCGCAGCTGGGCGCAGCCATATTTGAAATTTGCGTCAAACAAACTTTTAGATCACTCCGCGGAGACGTCACACACCAAAAAAAGGGTAAATGCGCGAAACGAAAATGTGCAGACGGTTTCTCTAAATGCACTTATTATTCCAGGGTCGACCGGTGGTAACCTCATCGGATTTTAAAAATACATACATTTTTGCACATAAAGTAGTTGAGAAACAAACTGTTGCTTTTTTCCCGCTTCGAAAAAGTTGCACGCTCGGACTAATCCAGGCACATGTGCGCGCTCTTCTCCGTAATCTCTCGCTCACTCAATTCTCTTCTCTTATCTTACACAAGCACTCTACATACATCTATAAATTCTCTCTCTATCACTTCCTCTCTACCCTCTCTCTCTCAATCTCTCTCTTTCTCTCTTTCTTTCTTTCTTTCACTCACTCCCTTCCCCCCCCTCTCTCTCTCTCTCTCTCTCTCTTTCTCTCTCTTCCTTGTTTATCAACGAAGTTGCAACAGCCATAGATAGTAATGGACTGCATGGTATTCAGCTACTGCCTAATTTGATAGACTTATTTTTGCTATTGTTCGCCGATGATATTGTGCTACTATCTATCACCCCCCCCCCCCCCCGCGGGTTACAAAACCAAATACATATTTTAAATGACGCATGCAAACGATTGTACTTGAATGTTAACACTGACAAAACTAAAATAATTGTTTTTCGTAAAGGGGGATATTTGGGAAAATCTGAAAACTGGCATCTCGATGGAAAGCAGATAGAAGTCGTAAACGAATATAATTATCTGGGTTTTGTATTTACTACAAAGATGAGTATTAAGAAAGGTGTTAATGCGCTCGCTCTTAAAGGCAGGAAGGCTGGCTTCGAATGTGTTAGAACGATTTCAAAATTAAAAGAGATTTCCAAAAAATGTTACTTTAAGATTTTTGATACACAAGTACAACCTATTTTGTTGTATGCTTCGGAGATGTGGGGTGTCCACAGACTAGAGAATATCGAGAGAGTCCATACTTTTGTATGTAAAAGATTTTTGAACGTGCCCATGGGAGTACCCAACAAATTTATTTATGGTGAAACTGGACGCTGTCCTTTGTTTTTGAATAGTGCGGTACGCTGTGTACGTTATTGGCTGAAGCTCTTAAAGCTAAGTGAACATAGGTTACCAAAGCAAGCATACAAAATGTTAATAAACCTGGATGAAAAAGGCAAAAACTGCTGGGTAACTAAAGTAAAAAAAACAATTTATTCTCCTTGGGATTTGGATATGCTTGGGTTCAGCAGAGTGTGGGATGCGAAAATACTTTTGTCAGCCTATTTAAGCAAAGAATGATGGACGTTTATATGCAAGAATGGGATAGTTCTGTGCTGAGCAATGACAAGTATCAGCATTTTAGAGCGTTTAAAAATGTTTTTCAGGCAGAAGCTTACCTTGATTATATGCAAATAAAATGTTTTAGGGACTGTTTAGTTAAGTTTAGAATTGGCCTCTGAAAGCCTCATTTTTTAGGTTAACATTTAATGAAACGGATGGAAATGTATTATGTTCTTGTTGTAATGCTATAGAAAACGAGGATCATTTTATAATTGAGTGTTCACTGTATAGCGAACTGAGAGAAAAATATTTAACATTCCCACTGCGGACGCTTTCTGCCTTGCAGAATGGATCTAAATTTTATATGTGGAGGCTAAGCATCTTTATTTTTCATGCATTAAAGATAAGAACACAGTTTTATGAACAGTTGCTTTCCACTTCCAGCTAATGAGATGGATAAAGACACTTGTATATGCACATTGTAAAATTTGCATTGTAAATATGAAAACCACGTGATCAACCATGTTTTCTATGGGCTGGTGGCCCGAAGAATGTTGTATTTGCCATGTGAATGTTGTTTTTTGGGAAGTAAACGGACGATGTCCAAACATCAAAACAAACATCTCTCTCTCTCTCTCTCTCTCTCTCTCTCTCTCTCTCTCTCTCTCTTCCTCTCTTTCTTCCTCTTTCTTTCACTCTCTCACTTTCCCCCCTCCCTCCCTCCCTCCCTCCCTCTCTCTCTCTCTCTTCATCTCTTTCTTCCTCTTTCTTTCACTCTCTCACTTTCCCCCCTCCCTCCCTCCCTCCCTCCCTCTCTCTCTCTCTCTCTCTCTCTCTCTCTCTCTCTCTCTCTTTCTCTCTCTTTCTCTCTCTCTCTCTCTCTCTCTCTCTCTCTCTCTCTCTCTCTCTCTTATGCATCACTGAGATAGTCCGGTATCATCGAGTGCCAGACAAGGAGTTGGGGTTTGTTGCTGCTTGTGGAAAAAAACTGTTCTTGAAGCGGCAGGTACTGGTCTTCATAGTTCTGAGCCTTTTGCCAGATGGAAGCAGCTCGAAGAGGTGGTGTCTAGGGTGGGAGGCATCATCCGCTATCTTTATGGCTCTGCTCATCAGGCCTTTGGTATAGATGGAGGCCAGAGAGGGTAGGTCGGTGTCAATGATCTTGCTGGCAGTGGAGACAATATGGTCTAGTTTTTCTTTTTGTTGCTGGGATGCACCCCCATACCACACACAGATAACAAATGTTAGAACACTTTCTACCACTGAGTGGTAGAACTCGGTGAGGATTTCTTTTCTCAGGCCAAATTTCTTGCCTGAGAAAGTACATCCTCTGCTGTGCTCGCTTGATGATGGAGTCGGTATTGAGATCCCAGGTGAGGTCGCAGGAAATGAGTGAGCCCAGAAACTTGAATGACTCAACTGTCTTGATGAGCTGGCCTTTGATGAAAAGGGGGTCAATGGGAGTGGCGTTCTGACGAAAGTCGATCACCATCTCTTTGGTCTTGGAGGTGTTCAACTCGAGACTGTTGTAATTGCACCATGACACCAGCAGGTCGACTTCCTGCCTGTAGGCTGACTCATCTCCATTGGATATGATGCCCTCAACGGTGGTGTCATCGGCAAACTTTACGAGTTGGACTGACTCGTGATGGGAGGTGCAGTCGTTGGTGTACAGGCAGTATAGAAAAGGAGACAGGACACACCCCTGGGGTGTGTCTGTGCTCAGGGTCAGGAACTGCGAGATGTTGCTGCCTATCTTCACTGACTGGGGGTGGTTGAGGAGGAAGTTCAGAATCCAGAAAGAGATGGAGGGGGAGAGGTTGAAGAGCTGAAGCTTGTCGAACAGAGTCTGGGGGACGATGGTGTTGAAGGAGAAGAGTAGATGTTGTTGGTGCTGTAGGTATTTGTTGCAGATTATTCTGAGGTTGAAAATCTGTTTAGTGGTGCTTCGCCCTGCCCTGAGTCCTGCTTGTTCTTCAGCTATCATGCATTGTGCTTAACTGTGTTCTAAATACGTTTTGTGCTGTATTTAATTATTGGCTTAGCCGATTTGGGATAATTATTTGCTTGCAGATAGTTTAGATAGTGACCTATTATTGCATGTTAGTGCTATAATTGCATGTTTTCCTTTTGCTTCCTTAGGATAAAGCCAAATCACGACACTGCCAAGAAATTGAACACTTCTGAAAATGCTTATTTTTTCAGCTATGTGTGAGTGGAAACCATTTGAATGGCTTTCCATCTTCATATTTTCAGACATCTGGAAATGCTTTGAAATAGTCACGAATCAGAATGAGCTATATGTTGGTCTGTCAGTTCCACCATACACCATTCCTTAAATCCTCTGAACAGATTTTGACCAAACTTCATAGGAACATTATTTGCTGCTCTGTGAAAGGTTATGCTGTTCAAGAAAACATTTTGAAGCATGGATATCTAAAAAGTACTTCTTTTTTGTAGTTGGCAGAATTAATGAAGTAAGATTCATTTGTGGGGGTCTTTCAGTCTTTTTAGTCATTGTAGACACATTTGATTTCTGTAATAGTTTAATAATGCATAGTTGTTTTGATAGCAGAGGATGTTCAGTGGCTCAGGGTGCAAGCCTTGTTCACTTAGGTGATGTGGGCTTGAATCTTCAAAAAAATTTTTTAAAATGTATCTTTAGAAGCTCTTTGAGCTTGTAGGTGCATTATGTAGGAGGATCAGGCCCTTCTCCTGGGGCTTTAGTGTTGACTAATTTATGTTGTAGGTGGTACTTTTTATAGTATTTCCTAAATAATGTATAAAATGTGGGTTTCAGAAGTGTCCATCAAGCACATCGGGTCTGGCATGTTTACAGAAGGGTGTGGCCGACAGTTGGTGAAAAGTGGTGATTATGTGACGTTTCTCAACTCTCTTACTCCTCTTCAGTCGATTGATTTGACTCTTTTGGACTCCAGAGAAAAACGTCTGTGCTTCTTTGCAAATCTCCTCAACCTCATGACTCTCCACTACCATCTCCACACCATCAGTCAGAGCATGGAAATTGAGGTATTGATTTGTCCCCATGTGTATAAGTTGATTTTGGAGAGGTGAAGGTGGGGAGAGGTGTGTTTGTGTGTGAGATTGTGTGTCATGCCGGGGGTGATTTTCTTTCCAGTTTAAACAGAAATCTGTATTTAACAGATAACAGAACTTTATGTCGCCAGGTGACAAGCACGAAGAATACACTTTGATGTTGGCACACATATTTATACTAATCACAATAACAAAGCCAACCACACCTTCACGCAACCATCCACTTGCGGACACACTCGTACAAGACTAGGAATAATATTGACTGGAATTTAGTAGAAACAGAATGATCAAATCAAATAGACAACACGTGCACACTCTTCTCCATTACCTCTCGCTCTCTCAATTCTCTTCTTCTTATCTTACACAAGCACTCTACATACATATATAAATTCTCTCTCTATCAATTCCTCTCTACTCTCTCTCTCTCTCTCTCTCTCTCTCTCTCTCTCTCTCTCTTATGCATAAGTCACTGAGATAGTCCGGTATCATCAGGTGCCAGACAAGGAGTTCAGTTATTGTTGAAGTTGTTGTGTAGAATCTAGACCAATGAACAGGTCTTTTAACTCTTTGCCTGCCAATCGACGATATATCGTCGATCTGAGCCGCCATGGTTGTGCCAATCGACGATATATCGTCGATTTCAGTATTCCGTTTCGTTCCGGTTTTTTGCGCAGTCCAATCCAAGTTTTATTTTAACCAAAGAGAGATAACTCTTTCTACTTTCGTTCTCGATCGACACGCGTGTGGTTTCTTCAAATTGATTCGTTTTAGAGTGTTTTTTGTGCATTTTACTAAGCATTGTGATGGGCACAATCGACAGTGTGTCAAACTCTGCTAATAATCAATATAATTTCAAACTGTAAAGTGTATTTTGATCCTAAATAAATTTTCTTTCTGGTGTGTGAAGCTGATTCAGTGATTGGAATTATTCCTCCAGTTTTTTTTTATCACTGTGGTATGTAGAAATATTTTTATTTTATTTTATCATTTCAAAAAGATCAACATGCTTTCAAAACACATATTTCAATAACATAATCAAATTAACTTTTTTTTTCTTCTTATTCTTCACTCGTTTACCTTTAATTTGATATGAAATATGTCTATTTAACAACTATTATTGAAAGAACAGTATCTTAAATGCCTAAGGTACTGAACTTTCTTCCGGTGCCAGAGAAATGTCTGGCACAAACGTGGAAACATGCCTGGCAGGCAAAGAGCTAAGCTACTGCATCGATATCGTCAAGTATCAAGTAAATAAGAGAAAGGAAAACAATTTGTTTTGATCAAAAAAGTGACATTTTTGAGAAACCAACCAACTTCCAGACAACCAAACCTACAGAAGCATGGTCCATGATTTGAAGTACTTTAATACCAAAACTCAACAAAATTGCTTCATCCATTTTTGATACTGAGAAAAATGTGTTTTGCAACAAAATGAGTCAGGACCTTGACCTCTGAAATAGAGCAAATATATAATGTTTCTATGGTCAAAATCTGTTCAGTGGTTCTTAAAATGTCGCATCCAATGGACAGACCGACAGTTCGATATTTGGCTTGTTCTGGTTCCCCCCGATTATTTTAAAGATTCATTTTAGAGGAAATGGAGACACATCATAGATATATAAGTGGATAAAACACTGGCTAGATTAAGCGGGCAGTCTTAACCCTTTCCATGCACTGTGGACAAACAACGTACGTCCTCTCTGACTGCCTCTCAATGCTTATGTGTTACGTTGAAACGAACGAAAGTGTGTCTAAAGCGCGCACGATAGATCTAATCGTTTCGTTTTGCAAAGTATTCAATAATGGAGTTTATTTACCTTTGATTTGAGTTGGCACTGTTGTTAGGAGAGGCTTTGTATAACGTTGATAATTTGCGTTAGTCGATATTATTTGAGAATCTTCTGGATATGCGTGTTTACTCTTGATAGAATTTTCCCGATGGATATCGAAGGTCGTGAATGTTCCCGGAAGTAGAGAAAATATGTATTGACGTAAGTCAGTGATGACGATCTTTTATTCGATTGGTGGCAGTGCGTCATTTCTACAGTATTCGAAATCCTTCTGGAAAAGAGAGAGGTTATTTAATCGTGTGCCGAGTTGCTGTTGAGATAGTGTTGTTGTTGATAGTGAAGCGGGAGAGTTGCTGTGAAAGTTGTTGAGTTGAGTTGAGAATTGTATGCAGTTGTTGGTGTGTGCTGAATAAAAGTGGAAAACTTCATACGTCGACTTTGTGACTTGTACGCTGTTTGGACGGGTTGCGTGAATAAACGAATCTGAGTTACACAACTATCAGGAATTCAAGCATCGGGGCTGAATCAGATACTGATAGAAAACACCATCATCGAACTGAGTGTAACATTTTGGGGGTCAAGCCGCGATTCACGCCATAGCCAAGGGTTCAACTGCTACAAGCGAGTCAACGTTACTAGAGGCAGTCATCGAGGGTAGCCGCCAACGAGTTGCGTCGAGAGGGGCCAACATACTGGGACTACATCACCGATAGGTTCGGGTTGACTGCAAGGGCGTGTAGTCGCTGAAGAGTTGCTTCGTGAGCGAACAACAGATCGGGACTACGTGGCTACCGTAAGACTACGTCGAGGGACAGTCTCGGAGCTACATCGCCAGTGTTACAGCGAGCGTCGAGCGGACGTCGCGTCTACTTCAGCACAGGAGCGTGTACATCAACATCAGCGTGGTGCAGCGTCGCATACGACGAGGACAGCGGGGCCTGCGTCAGCGAAGGCGACTAGTGACAAGCATCAGCGCTACTGCAGAAAGCGTGCTGTTCTAGAACAGTCTAGAAAGGTACAGCACAGTCAAGAACTTTCCAGGAAAAAAAGAACTCCACAGTCAAGAACTTTCCAGGAAAAAAAAGAACTCCACAGTCAAGAACTTTCCAGGAAAAAAAGAACTCTACAGTCAAGAACTTTCTAGAAAAAGAACTTTCCAGAAAAGAACTTTCCAGAAGCATCAAGATGGCTGACTTCTGGCAGAGAGGGGTTGAACTAAATCTAAAAGGCAAACAGCTGACGGAGTACGTCAAGTCTCAAGAGAGAATATGGCGTGAAGAAAGAGAAATAGAATTAGAACAGAAGCGTCTAGAAGTAGAAGAGCAGCGTCGCCGTGAAGAACGAGAATTAGAAGAGCAGCGTCGCCAAGAAGAAAGAGAAGAAAAGCGTCGACGTGACGAGATGGAAGAGAGACGATTAGAGGCTGAGCGTCAATTCCAATTAGAAATGGCACGCATCCAACAACAGCAGCGCGCGCCACAAGTTATCAGTGACTTCAAGGCTCCAAAATTGCCAGTGTTCGTCGACGAAAAGGACCAGATCGACAGCTATCTGGCGAGGTTCGAAAGGTTCGCCGAAAGCGCTAAATGGCAACGTCAAGACTGGGCGATCATACTCAGCGCACTACTGACGGGGAAGGCGCTCGATGTCTACAGTAGACTGTCGAATAATGACGCCAAAGACTACGACGTTTTGAAAGCGGCCCTATTGCAGTGCTACAACTTTACAGAAAAGGGCTACCGTCAACGCTTTCGTGAATGCCGGCCTTTGTCAGACGAGACACCAAAGCAATTTGTGGAGCGCCTGTCATCATATCTACACAAGTGGGTGGAATTATCAGGCAAAGGGAAGACTTACGAGAGTCTCCATGAGCTGATAGTGAGGGAACAATTACTCAACGCCTGTCCTAAGGACCTTGCGATCCACTTGGAAATACAAAAGTTGCAGACGCTAAAAGACGTTGCTGAGGCTGCTGAAAGATATCTCATCGCTCATGAGAAAACGTTGGGGCCACCCAGCGCGACGAAACACTTTCAGAAGACGGCAAGCCATGGGAACCAGATCCAGGGGAGCCAGACGAGCCAGAGACACACTGACTCCACGCCTCCTCCCAGGGAAGGGCATTCAAGAGGCTGTTTCACCTGCAACGCTACAGACCACAGGGCGGCTAATTGTCCTCAAAACAAAAGTAGCGGACAGCGGAGCAGTACGGACAACGCAGCGGCGGGCAACCGGCAGAGGCGGTTTTCCAATCAACGGCAGAACAGTAGATCTGACCATCAGGTGTGCGGCGGGAGCGTCATTCTTCCGAGTGAGACCGAGCGCACAGCTACCCCTGCGGACGTGCAAGAGTGCATGACCGATGGCCAACTTCTTCTTGCCAACGGAAAATCCATCCCCGTCGTCGCCAGCGCAGCTGTGACCGTACAGAACATGCCTGTTTCCAAGGGACGCGTCGGAAATCATGAAGTGACTGTTTTAAGAGACTCTGGCTGCAGTGGGGTCATCGTCAGAGAAGACCTAATCGCTAAAGAACAGTTCACTGGCGATTCAAAATGGACACTTATGGCTGACAGCAAATGTGTGAGAGCGCCAGTTGCGAAGATTCATGTCAACACCCCTTTCTACATAGGCGAAGTCGAAGCGGTTTGCCTGAAGAAGCCGCTGTATGATTTGATGATCGGGAATATCGACGGCGCGAGACGACCCGACGACCCCGATCCAGAGTGGAGTCCTGCCTCAACTCAACACGTCGAAGTTGTGGAGGAGGATCCATTGCCGTTTCCCGATGGAGACCTTACAGAGCTGCTACGGGACAATGTGGTTACTCCGGATCAGCCCTGCCGACCAGAGATCGTCGGTGCCGTTACAACCAGGGCCCAGGCCAAGAGAGACAAGACGTCTACGCCACTGAAGGTCGCCGACAACTCTAAAGCTGCCATCGTGGACAGAGATAAGCTGATCCAGCTCCAGGAAGCTGATAGCACTTTAAACAAGTATAGGAACCGCCAAGACCACGTGACCAAACGCAGTGGCACGGTCTATTTTGAGGTGAAGGCCAAGATCCTGTATCGAATCTTCCAGCACCCGAGGGTCAACGGAGGGAAACCACTACGTCAAGTCTTGGTACCGTTACCTCTAAGGCGCCAAGTGATGGAAGTAGCTCATGACTCTATCATGGGAGGTCACCTAGGCATCAGAAAGACGTCAGACAGAATCCAGGCGGTGTTCTACTGGCCAGGACTTCATGCGGACGTCAGCCGTTTCTGCCGATCGTGTGACATTTGCCAGAAAACCATACCTCGAGGAAGGGTCCCGAAAGTGCCTATGCAGAGGATGCCTCTGATCGACCGACCTTTCAAGAGGGTGGCCTTAGACTTAATCGGCGAAATAAGACCTCCGAGTGAAGAAGGTCATCGATGGGTACTGACTTTAGTGGACTATGCGACTCGGTACCCAGAAGCAGTGCCGCTGAAGAAGATTGACACTGAAACTGTAGCAGAGGCACTGGTGGACATGTTCAGTAGACTTGGAGTGCCTGAAGAAATCCTGACAGACCTCGGGACGCAGTTCGTCTCTGACTGCATGAAGGAGGTCAACAGACTGCTGAGCATCCGGCATTTGACTACGACACCCTACCATCCGATGTGCAACGGGCTTGTCGAGAAGTTCAATGCTACGCTGAAGTCTACCCTGAAGAAACTGTGCAGCGAGCAGCCCAGACAATGGCATCGTTACATCAACGCCTTACTTTTCGCCTACAGAGAAGTACCGCAGGAGTCCACCGGCTTTTCTCCGTTCGAGCTGCTGTACGGAAGAACCATCCGAGGGCCGATGCACATCCTAAAAGAACTGTGGACGAAAGAAGTAGACACCCCAGAGGTGAAGAACAGCTACCAGTACGTGTTTGACCTACGGGAGAAGCTGGAGCAGACTCTCGAGATAGCCAGAGAAAACCTGAAGAAGTCCCAAGACTGTGGAAAGCACTACTATGATCGTAGGGCTGTGAGCAGGAAGTTCAAACCTGGCAACAAAGTGCTGGTGCTGCTACCTACCGATCATAATAAGTTGCTGATGCAGTGGAAAGGCCCGTACGAAGTGGAGACCGTGGTGGGGATCAATGACTATAAGGTGAAGGTCGGCCAGCATTCCAAGATATACCACGCCAACCTCCTTAAGCTGTACGTGGAAAGGCCATCAGAGACTGTGCACGCAGCCACAGCAGCTGTGACCGACGACAGCTTTGACAGCGAAGAACTGTTGGAACTGGGAGACTTCCATAGCAAAGAAGGCATCGATGACGTTAAGCTAGGACCAAGCTTGACGGAAGGTCAAAAGATGGAGCTCAAGGACCTTATGGGCGAGTTTCCCCACAACTTCAGCGATGTCCCTGGCTCTACAACTTTGGTCGAACATGAAGTCCACACCCAGACCTGGACGGAGCATCTGCAGACCTTGAGGGAGCCGTTCCACCGTCTCGCAGAAGCCAACCTGACCGTGAGACCCAGCGAATGCATTCTGGGAGCTGACAACGTCGACTGCGTCGGACATCCGACGGAAGAGGAAGACAACGGAGGATGCACTGACTCCAGGAAAGCCCACGAGATCACTGTCTTTGACCCTGGGCCGATGACGACCGCAACTGACGAGGGCGTCGTTTCCTTGCGGATGAAAGAACATTGACTGTGTAGATAAACTGTGAACATTGACATTATCCAGGCAGATTTGAAGATGAAAACCATTGACTCTGTGTGAATGAACTGAGAACGTTGATAGTGTTCAGACGGGCTGAGATAAGTTTTAATTCTGTACTTTGTTTGTGCATTACGTTTCAACGTTGTTGAAAGAAATTGGGTAAATTTCTTCTTGAGTGGGGGGGTTATGTTACGTTGAAACGAACGAAAGTGTGTCTAAAGCGCGCACGATAGATCTAATCGTTTCGTTTTGCAAAGTATTCAATAATGGAGTTTATTTACCTTTGATTTGAGTTGGCACTGTTGTTAGGAGAGGCTTTGTATAACGTTGATAATTTGCGTTAGTCGATATTATTTGAGAATCTTCTGGATATGCGTGTTTACTCTTGATAGAATTTTCCCGATGGATATCGAAGGTCGTGAATGTTCCCGGAAGTAGAGAAAATATGTATTGACGTAAGTCAGTGATGACGATCTTTTATTCGATTGGTGGCAGTGCGTCATTTCTACAGTATTCGAAATCCTTCTGGAAAAGAGAGAGGTTATTTAATCGTGTGCCGAGTTGCTGTTGAGATAGTGTTGTTGTTGATAGTGAAGCGGGAGAGTTGCTGTGAAAGTTGTTGAGTTGAGTTGAGAATTGTATGCAGTTGTTGGTGTGTGCTGAATAAAAGTGGAAAACTTCATACGTCGACTTTGTGACTTGTACGCTGTTTGGACGGGTTGCGTGAATAAACGAATCTGAGTTACACAACTATCAGGAATTCAAGCATCGGGGCTGAATCAGATACTGATAGAAAACACCATCATCGAACTGAGTGTAACATTATGGGACGTCCAGTTTCAACACTCTGTTACTTTCGGATTGCATAGAAGAAGAACAATAAAAAAGAGTAATTCAGGTTCTTCCCTTGAAGCTCTTTCCTCTCTGAAAGCATGGAGAGGCCTATGTTCCCGACCAACAAAGACCGAGTTTTATGGTTGCTAAAAGCACTTTTGATCATGCTCTTCAACAAAACATGGCTGTTCGACACTGTGTGCCTCTCGAAGATGTTCTTGTTGAAATATTGTGAGACAGTGATAGTGGTGAAGAAGATTTTGATGGAGATGGAAAGTATGATTTTGGTCTTTGAACCTGTACATTCTGATTTCTACATCTAGATCTGGTGGCAGTAGTACGGTCGGTGTCTTTCTTTTATTTTTGTTTTATTTTGTTTTGTGTCCAATGAAGTTATCCATGGAGTGTTAAAACATTGTAACATTGTTGAGTTTGTAAATGGACTAAACATGCATGATTGTGATCATGTATTTTATTTTGCCAGTCAGCAACATTATTTTGTTTAAAAAGGTTTATAGCAAAAACTTAATTTTACACTTTCTTATGCACACAAATTTGTTTTAATTTTATTTAGTCCTCTATATGTAGCAGAAGTGAAATCTGTATTCAATTTCCTTTCCATGGATACATACTTTTATTGGTTTATTTTGAATAGTTTCAAAGTTATAGCAAATACAAGAAGAGTGGTGACAGAAATGCAAATTTTCTCTAGCATACATCATGCAAATCAAGGAAGCAGCAAAAGGGTTAATCACAAACACGGCCTTTAGCTTAAGAAATGCAATGAAGAAAGAACCACATGGGGCCACATCTGGTCCAGGTTGACTTCTATACAAATTGAATAGCATGAAAAATCTTATACCAACCCTATTGTTACAACACACTTCGACAGGATGTGCTCAGGCACACATAGATTTTACCAACTGCTGAACCAGTTCTTGCAGGTGTGATGAAAATGGATCAACTTATAGAAGGCAAAGTTCTGTACATAGGCTATCTTTGCAGAGTATTATCTCTTTTTTTTCCTGGCTCCAGTGCTGATTGAGTTTGCCAAAACACTAGCAGAAGACCAAAAGACAAGAATCTATTAACAGAAGTACAACAGCTTACACCCTAACCCATGGGGTGGCCAAAAGTTTTAGGGACAAACTGCTTCATTAATTGCAAAGCACATTATTTTCATTTTAGCAGGGTGCAGAGACAACGTCTGAGACCAAGCACTGGAAGTTAATATGTGTGTGTTTCTTGCATTGTATTGTGCTACTAAACCATGTGTTCAACAGGCTCTGAATTGAAAAAAAGAGTGTTAGCATTGAATATCTGTATTAGTTTCCAGTGCTCATCTCAGTATAGGATATATATAACAGAACAGAATGTTTATTATATATGAGTCATTCTTTGCTAATGGCATGAACTGTTTGTTTGGGTGGTGGTAGCATAATTGTTGTGTTTTAATTGCATATAACATTAAAAATAATAAACTAGTTTATAGATTTTATAAAATAGGTCGTTTCACAGTGTGTGTAGGTTACCCTTTTAGTACCTTATAGTAAAATTGCTCTGAACCACTACCCTCCCTCCCCCCATTCCCCACCACCCAAACAATCACAGTTCATGCTTTTTTTGTTTTTTATTTCAGGTAGAAAAAAGTGAACCAGCAAAATTATATTTCATTAGTTTTAGAGAGTTGTAGAATTTGACTGGTAGATAGATACTCTGTGCTTATAGGGTCCAGCAGACTGCCAAGAGCTGAATGAGGACCACACAAAATTAAGTAAAATCAGACTGAACTTTTTATATTTAAATATGATAAAAGATGTAAATAAAATCAGTCTCACCAATAAAATCCAACCAAGAATACAAACTAAGAAAATATGATTTATATGCGAAAAAACAAACCAACATCATGTAAAAATTGAAACAGGTGTTGACTATTGCATACTTTAAAAATCTCATTAAAAGGTATTGAACCAAAATATCTTTCCCTTTCATCAACAAGAAAGATGGAGTACACTGGTTAAACGATCATCTGTGGTGCCCCAACAACCTTTGAGTTACGGGATAGGATAGGATAGGATGGGGCAAATAAGAGAATGTGACACGTTACATCTCTGGGGTCCCACGATCGAACCCGCAGAGAATTTTAATGACAAAATGTCATGAATTTTTAATGTGTGATTGAAGGAAGCCATCGGTGATATTTTGACATTTGAAAAATTATGTAAGTACAAGAAATCATCAAAAGAAACCTTGGGATTACATGACTGATATGTCGCAACACCCCCAAAATAAGCTGAGAGACATTTTGGTTATTAACTTACTTCTTGAAGTTTGTGAATATCGGCTGTGGCCAACAGCCTGGAGAGGATTGGGCCCTGCCAGGTCTTTCTTGCCCAAGGCACACTTTATGATGAATAAAACCATTTACTCCATACCGGATCGGTCGTCGCCCGGATCAACAAGGACCACGCCTTCCGTTGGCCACCAGGATGGAGGCGATAAGTGTGCTACTGATGGACTACTTAGCAAGATCCGCACCAGAAATAACATCGTCATAGGAACCTGGAATGTCAGGACCCTAAATCAGGCTGCAGAACTTTCCGCGGATCCGCGATTTTCCGAGTAAGAATAAAAACATTTCCGAGAGAAAAAAAAATTTGGAGAGAAAAAAATCTTCACTGTTATAGGCTACAACTTTAGCGGGCACCTCTTATGCTGTACATTTCGCGCGTATTGTTGACCTACTGAAAGAAAGGTGCGCCGCCCGTGTATGCTATTCTCTGAGTTTCTCTTTTAGTCTATGCGCTAAGTCTGTGAACATCAACGGAGACATTGTAGAACTGTGATTGAAATTTTGTGCGTTAGACTAAGCCGCTTCTTCTGTAATGAACACGCTTCATTAACTTTTTTTTTTCAAAATGTTGTGTGCTTCTAGAATCGTCAATCGTGGCGAGACATTTAATAAAAGCAACATCCAGAACAAATGGAAAGGCAATTTGCACTTTTTTTTTACCTGCATACTAAAAAAAAAACTTTTTTTCCCCAAAAAACATAGCTATACATTTTCCAGTATTTCCATCCAGGAAATACAACAAAATGGCCTTGAAAAGTGAAAATTTTTCTTTTCCTTTGGGGGGGCTTAGCCCCCCCTAACCCCCCACCAGGGCTAGGTGGCCCCTAGACTCCGGCCAAACTTAAGAGATTTTTAAAAAAAATTGTTCTGCAGCCTGCTAAATGCGGAGGTAAAAGTAGAAGAACTGGCCCACGAGATGGACCACTATCGATGGAACATTTTAGGGATCAGCGAACTGTGCTGGAAAGGCATAGGAGAAACAATGACCGACAAAGGCCACAAGCTTTATTTCAGCAGTAGAGATGACAGGCACGAACACAGAGTTGGATTCTTGGTCCACAAGAACATTCTAGCCACTGTCATGGGTTGCCGCCCAGTCTCCAGTAGACTCATTACCATCCGTCTGAGAGCAGCCCCTTTCAACATCACCATCATCCAGGCCTATGCCCCAACATCAGACTATGACGACAGCGAAGTGGAGGATTTTTATGAAAATCTACAGGCTGTCCTTGACCAAGTGTCAAAGAAGGACATAGTCATAGTGGAAGGCGACTGGAATGCCAAGGTTGGCCAAGATGTGCACCACAACTGGGGAGACACATGTGGACCCCACTGCCTCGAGACAAATGACAGGGGTCTGAGACTGTTGGAGTTTGCCAGATACAACAATCTGATACTGGCAAACACGCTTGGTCCACAAAAACTCCAGAAAATGCACATGGCACAGTCCCGGCGGGGGGGGGGGGGGGGGGGGGGGGGGGGGGGCACATCACAACCAGATCAACTACATCATGGTCAAGAAATGCTTCAGATCAAGCATTAGCATTGGCAGGACACACACTTTTCCAGGAGCAGACATCGGAAGTGACCACGATCTCGTAATGATGTCTTTCCAGCTTCACTTGCAGAGAGTAAACACAGCAAAGTGCACTAAACTGAAGTTCTACCTGTACAAACTGCAAGACCTGGAGGTGGCAGAAATATTTCAGGCCACAATGGAGAGAAATTTGCACCACTGCTCATTTTGGGAGCTGGTGAAGTAGATGTCAACTCCATGACCACCATCTTTAACTTAGCTGTTACAGATGCCGCCACGGAGATCCTTGGAAAGCACCGGCCAAAGAAGAAGCTGTGGATCACACCTGAACTTTTGGACATGTGTGATAAACAAAGAGAGATGAAAAAGAAAAAGAACACCTCACAGGGAGCAGATGCCTATCGAAAAATCAACAATTACATCCGAAAAGGCATGAGCATAGCAAGAGAACTGGATAGAAGATCAAAGTCAGAAAATAGAGAACAGTCTGAACAAGAAAAACAGCAAGAAGGCTTACCAGACTGTAAAACGACTGACAAGTGTTAAACAGCATATGCCTTACAGAAGAACAAGAAGTCTTGGACAGATGGACAGAGTACTGCTCTGACCTTTACAACCACTCACCAAATGGAGACCCATCAGTTCTAGCATGTCCAGAGAACAGAGAAGAAGAAGAAATCCTCCCAATTCTCCGAGAAGTTGAGGCAGCAGTGCAATCGCTGAAGAAGGGGAAGTCAGCGGGAGTTGACAACAAACCCTCGGAACTGCTTTAAGCAGGAAAAGAAGCGATGATTGACGCACTCACCATTATCTGTAACAATATCTGGCAGAGTGGGGAGTGGCCTACACCATGGACCCAGTCGCTTGTCATCGCTCTTCCCCAAAAAGGTGACCTTCAGGAATGTGAAAATTACCGCACCATCAGCCTCATCAGCCATCCCAGCAAGGTCCTCCTGAAAATAATACTCGACAGGTTGAAACCCCAAGCTGAACAAATCATAGCTGAAGAGCAAGCAGGATTCAGGGCAGGGCAAAGTACCACAACAGATTTTCAACCTCAGAATAATCTGTGAGAAATACCTGCAGCACCAACAACATCTATATCATGTGTTCGCAGACTTCAAAAAGGTGTTTGACCAAGTCTGGCATGCAGCTCTGTGGGCAACCATGAGAGTGTACAACATCAGCCCTAAAATTATTGGTCATCAAAAGCCTGTATGACAAGGCTACCAGTGCAGTCCTACACAACAGCGCCATAGGAAACTGGTTCAGAACAACAATCAGTGTGCGTCAGGGATGCCTACTCTCTCCAACCCTCTTCAACATCTTCCTAGAGCGCATCATTTCAGATGCCCTTGCAGATCACGAAGGCACAGTCAGCATAGGGGAAAGAGCAATCTCCAACCTTCGTTTTGCGAATGACATTGATGGATTGGGTGGAGAGGAACAAGGACTTGAACAGCTGGTACAGAGGCTTGACACCACCTCCAGAGCCTATGGAATGGACATAAGTGCAGAGAAGACCAAAATGATGACCAACAACACCAATGGCATCAACACGGACATCAAAGTCAAAGGCCAATCCCTCAACACAGTGCATAGCTTCAAATATTTAGGAGCCATTGTATCAGACAATGGGTCCCGACAGGAAGTCCTTTCCAGGATCGCACAAACAACTGCTGCCATGACAAGGTTGAAGCCAATTTGGAAAGACAGGACCATCAGTCTACATTCCAAGGTTAGGCTGCTACGCTCCCTTGTTATCTCCATCTTCCTATATGCTTGCAAAACGTGGACCCTCACAGCAGATCTCCAACGAAGAATACAAAGCATGGAGATGAGGTGCTACAGAAGACTTCTGGTCATTTCCTATACCCAGCACATCACCAACGACGAAGTCCGACAGACCATCACACAAGCCATTGGACAACACGATGACCTGCTCACATTGGTGAAAAAACAGAAACTCTGATGGTATGGCCACATCACCAGATCATCAGGTCTTGCAAAGATCATCCTGCAAGGCACAGTGCAAGGAGGTAGAAGAAGAGAGAGGGAGACCGAAAAAGAGGTGGAAGGACAACATTCGAGAATGGACTGGTTTGACACTGAGCAAAACAATCAGGGTTGCTGAGGACAGGGAAAGATGGAGTATGCTGGTTAAACGAAAATCTGTGGTGCCCCTACGACCTCCGAGTTACGGGATAGGATTGGATAGGATAGGACTTCTTGAAAACAACTTATTTTAACCTCACGTAATAAGCAGTACAAACATGCAGTCTTGGATGGCTTCTGTCATCTGCTCAAAAATCAATTTCAGAACCAGAATTTGTGACATCACAAGTTTGTGGGTTATCCACTTTTTTCACAGCCACGTGGAGGTGCCAGGGGTTTTAGTAGAAATAGTATCCCCACTTTCTGGGAATTTAGTTCTTTAAATTCCCACTGTCGCTGTCTTTCCCCCTTGTTCTTTCTCATTCCTACTCTGGTCTATCAATCTACTATACTATCTTCTTCTTCGCTAGACCAGTCACCTACCTTTTTTCTTGAAAACTCTTCTGGGGCAAAACTCCTCATTTATTTTTATTTATTATTTTTATTTTATTTACCTTATTGTCCCTTTTTCATATGTAGCCGAGCCGCGGCTACGTAAATTTCTTACCATTAAATAGTAGGCCTTCCTGTATCCATGTTAAACTTGAACTATGGCTATTACTTGAGATATACTTTTCAGATACTTTTCATAATACCACCGTTAGACTTAGCAGTTTATTTTCTATTAGTATATATCAACTTTGTTTTTCAGTTAGGTAGCGAATTCGAAGGGGATCGCGACAGTGGATAGGGCAAAGTATATTGGTACACATCGGTACACGCGCCGCACTGGTTTCGGTTACGCTGGGCTGTTTCGGTTGCGCAATGTGTAGCGACCTACATTCTCGCTAGACTGACCGGGGTCCATTGATTCAGTTAGGCTGTGTTTACTATGTCATATTATTTATTCATTTACTTTAAAACCCACAATAATAACCATGAAGTATTATACATGGTTGGAAAGAGGAGACGTTGTACTTTATTTTTTATTATAATTGCTGTTTAGAATTTTATCGAATTTAAGAGTTATTATGACTTTTGATGTGTAAATCTCTTTGGATCGGCAACCACTTTCTCCTTTAAATTACTTATTGTTTTATTTCATAGCCGATAGGTCTGAGAATTGTATATCAGTAGAAAGCTTGTATTCCCACGTTTACGCCGATGTATAATTTGTATATATTTTGTTAGTTTATAATATGTGTTTGTAAGATAGAGATTTGTAACTAACACAAATTTGCGCCAGCAGACGACTTTCTAGAGCCGCGGCAGTGCCTCACATTAAGCGCGCCCTCTAAGGCTGGCGGCGTCCCATATAAAGAAAGTTTCGGTAGTAAAAGGAAAGACAAACGGTCAGACCACCGAAGGCGAGACACACTGCACTGTCTCTGTTTCTGTATTGCCTTGCCTTGATTTGCCTTGTCATGATGTACTGACGACGGAATAAACAAGAGAAACTTCAACGGTCATCTTCGAACCTTTGGTGTTCTTGAGTGAGAGAGAGAGAATGTACACCACCACTTCATCCATACTCTAAAAGAAGACACCACCATCATCACAAATGGCGCTGCGAGCAGGATTAGATTGATGACAACACCATCGGGCAACACCACCGTCGACGACAGAAAGAAGATGACAAAAGGAAAGAAGTCAAGGAGAGCAGCAAGACAGGCAGAGAGTGACGAGGAGACACCAAACGTTAGCCGGGAAGAAGCGGACAACAACGAGCCAAGAAGTCGCCCATCCAGCACCGAGAGGCAGCGAGAGGCGGCGCAGACAGGCAACATGCAGAGGCTGTGGATGATGCCTCCCCCCAAACTTCCTACCTTCACGGGGGATGGCGATGACGTGGAGGACTTCGCTCAAGAGGCACGGCGGATCCTGGGCCACTGTCAGCTGGATGGTGGTACGGCTATGGAGTGGCTGCTGCAGTCACTCCGTGGCTGCGCCCGACAAGAGATCATCCAGCGGGCGGAGATAAAGACAGCAGAGCCGGAAGCTTGGATGAGAGCCATCCCTGGCCCTCGCCCACCTGCCGGTGCCAACATCAACTACAACGGGCCAGCCACTGCACGGGAGCCAGCGCTTTTGGTGCAGGCACCCCCAGCGCAGTTGGCCGCCTTAACACCAACACCAGAACCACGACGCTCGGCACGACTGGCGCAGAAAACAACACAGTAAAGGTAGGCCGCATTTATTATAAAATGTGTCGCCAAAAGACAGTCCACAGTTTCGCGAACATTTTAGAAATAATTGTGACTCAGCTAGTGTGTAGATTATGTGACAGTTTATAGTGTGTAGGCCTACCTAAAGACATTTTAGTTGTAGAGATCAGAGTATTTGAACTGTGCCAGAGAAAAAGAAGACACTTGAAAAGACATTATATGATGATCGAAGAGTGAAGAGACAAGTGATAAACAGAAACTGTGCCCAGCTTCGAAGACAATTATGTTTTAGGTGTGTGCATAGCTTAGTGTTTGAATCTGGTTTATTTTGTGGCAATAATATTAATGCGTGACCACTATCTTTTTTTACAATTATTGTCGCGCTGGCAGAGTTTATTTGGTCATTAATAACAGTTGCTTAGTTTTCCTCGTTACAAGACTATCACAGTGTGTTCGTTCTATTACGATGTGGTCTCGTTTGCTTCGTTTTGCCGAACATATGACGTTTGTATATAGGTTGTAGCTATGATAATGATTGTGTTTTCATGCCGATGTTTTGTATTAATGCCTATGTAATGTACATATGTTATGTTCTCACTTTTAATGCTTTTCATTTGGTTGAGATGCTGGTGTTTTATTTATATTAATGATTTTCAAGGTTCGTGTGTTTGACGAACCTTGAACGTTTGCTGAGAACGTTTTAATGTTATTGAAATGTTATGCTCACCCCGTTATGTATTCTGTATTAATGCGTTTTTGCTGGTACATGGAATGTTAGTTTTTATCTCGCTCTCGTTTTCTTTTTTTATCATGTTAGTTTATGTTTATTTTTGTAAAATTGATGGTTTATATCTGAGTGCGAATTTAACACCAATTTGCAGGGAAATGTGACTGATTATGTATATCATGTGTAGTGAATAGCGTGTTTAAATGACAGGTGATAATGGTTGGTTTTGTTGTATCATAGACTTAGTTGTATGATGTTGGTTCACTGTCAAATACATAATCAACTATCTTGCAAGGCGATGCCAGGTCCGCGATATAACTGGTTTTTGTTTGGGCGGATTCGTACTTAAATGTGCGTTTTCAAGGAAATTGTTTCTCGTTTTCTTTCTGTGTTGTTCGGTTCTTTTGTACGACGCGATTGATTGGTAAAGCCAAGTCCGTTTGTCTTAAGTATACGATGGTTTTCTCAGCGAGGACGCTGAGTTTTTGAAAGAATCGAGGTGAATGTAGCCGAGCCGCGGCTACGTAAATTTCTTACCATTAAATAGTAGGCCTTCCTGTATCCATGTTAAACTTGAACTATGGCTATTACTTGAGATATACTTTTCAGATACTTTTCATAATACCACCGTTAGACTTAGCAGTTTATTTTCTATTAGTATATATCAACTTTGTTTTTCAGTTAGGTAGCGAATTCGAAGGGGATCGCGACAGTGGATAGGGCAAAGTATATTGGTACACATCGGTACACGCGCCGCACTGGTTTCGGTTACGCTGGGCTGTTTCGGTTGCGCAATGTGTAGCGACCTACATTCTCGCTAGACTGACCGGGGTCCATTGATTCAGTTAGGCTGTGTTTACTATGTCATATTATTTATTCATTTACTTTAAAACCCACAATAATAACCATGAAGTATTATACATGGTTGGAAAGAGGAGACGTTGTACTTTATTTTTTATTATAATTGCTGTTTAGAATTTTATCGAATTTAAGAGTTATTATGACTTTTGATGTGTAAATCTCTTTGGATCGGCAACCACTTTCTCCTTTAAATTACTTATTGTTTTATTTCATAGCCGATAGGTCTGAGAATTGTATATCAGTAGAAAGCTTGTATTCCCACGTTTACGCCGATGTATAATTTGTATATATTTTGTTAGTTTATAATATGTGTTTGTAAGATAGAGATTTGTAACTAACACAAATTTGCGCCAGCAGACGACTTTCTAGAGCCGCGGCAGTGCCTCACATTAAGCGCGCCCTCTAAGGCTGGCGGCGTCCCATATAAAGAAAGTTTCGGTAGTAAAAGGAAAGACAAACGGTCAGACCACCGAAGGCGAGACACACTGCACTGTCTCTGTTTCTGTATTGCCTTGCCTTGATTTGCCTTGTCATGATGTACTGACGACGGAATAAACAAGAGAAACTTCAACGGTCATCTTCGAACCTTTGGTGTTCTTGAGTGAGAGAGAGAGAATGTACACCACCACTTCATCCATACTCTAAAAGAAGACACCACCATCATCACACATAGACATAGGACAGAGTACTGCTCTGACCTTTACAACCACACACCAAATGGAGACCCATCAGTTCTAGCATGTCCAGAGAACAGAGAAGAAGAAGAAATCCTCCCATTTATTATTATTATTATTATTATTATTATTATTATTATTATTATTATTATTATTATTATTATTATTATTATTATTAATAATACGCCTAATCTAGACATAGCTCTACTTGTAGTAGTAGCTTTTAGACAAAACAGGCTGTGAAGCCTTTCTTAATGTCCTATCATGTTTACTTGCATCTGATTACCCTCTATGGGAAAGCCAGGGCTTTACCTACCTTTTTTCTTGAAAACTCTTGGGGCTAATGTCTAACATTAGGACATTTATGAGTGAAGTCTGTTGGATCAGCTTGGGAATATTGGATGCTTTCTACCAGCTGGTCACTGGGGCTTCCTATGATGTTATTATTTGGCAATGTAGGCATTTTATATGTATGTGTTTTGTTCTTTTATAATTAAATTATGTTTGTATTCTATTTTGTTTTTTTAAATGGGGGTTTGATAAATTAGAGTATAGCCTCAGTGTTTCCTGTGTGGGATGTCTTTATTGTAAAGTGATCGGCTGGTGGAGTGCCTTCAGTGTTACCACTAGGGTTGTTTCGGCAGATCCTTTTTGCGGATCAGGGGCGTCCTCTTTCAGCGAAGTTGTGGTCTTGATTTTGTGGTCCTGATTCAGCTCTTTGCAGTCCGCTGGATCCTGTAAGCAATGAATAACTAACTAACTAACCATTTTTTCACCAAAGCGTTATGCAACAACAGCAGGTTGTTTTAAAACGTTCTCGTGTTTTAGGTTTTTTTACCTTTAAGGAATTAACACATTATACAATTTTACTCTGTTTGAAACACTAACTGACCTTAATCGATTATAAACAAAGTGATAGGATGCCGTTCTACTTTTGGAGATAATTTTGTGACATAAAATCGAAAACATTGAAGAATAATGACTATTTAAGGATGGTTTTGTAGGAACTGTGATATTTAAAGCATACAACAAACATTTCATTTTATTATGGCCTTTTCCTGATTTTCTGAAAATGGGTTTCAGCTGGCACCATATTCCAAGGAACGGTGCTGAGTGGGTTAACTGAATTTTATTGTCTCTATGACATGGTAGTTGTTTTCCACATTCATATAAGAAATATCTTGTCAAAGAGGGAGAAGACTGTTTTCAATGCCTTTTGTGTTAAAGTATATGAATAGGAAATACCCCCAAGACTGACTGTCTAACATTAGGACAATTACAAACGAACGACTTCTATGTAGCATTCATGCCTTGCATCTGTTTTCAATACCTTTGTGTTAAAGTATATGAATAGGAAATACCCACAAGACTGACTGTCTAACATTAGGACAATTACAAGCACATGACTTCTAGTTGCATTTGTACCTTACAGCTTGCATTGCAGGAGAACATTTCACCCAGCAAAGATGTAGACTCTTGGGGACTGAAAGGCTTAGAGGGCAAGAACTTTCTGGAGGCTGTTACCAAGTTGGGCTGTTTCTGTTACCGAGTTGGACAACTAGGAGTCCTCAGGTACTGGCATTCAACATTGACTTCTTTTCTTGCGGTAGAATACTGCCATCACCTTTCTGAAGATTTTTGAGTCTTTAAGAGACTTAGTGCTTTATGCATTTAGCAGTACGTACTTCATACAGTGTTAATTATTATGAATATACTTGGTGCTTGTTTAATTCATTTTGTTAAGATGGATATTCTTGTTTATTTGAATCAATATTTAGCCCCTCAAAAAACGGTGGGGAAAAAAATATATGTGTAAAACAGTGTTGATCCAACACAAATAATTTGAGAAGAGCTTTTACTAAATAATAAAGTTTATACACATGTGGTGCAGCAACTCAGTTCTCTTTTGATAAAAAATAATAAAAAAAATAAATATAAGAACAAGGCTAGCAGCAACAAGGAGAATGTTTAGAACAATAAGAATCAGAAACCTTTATTATCTCAATAAAGAAATTCGAAGCAAAATAATCAAGCACAAATTTTATATGAAGCTATGGTATATTTTATGTTTACAGGCAGAATGCGTTTGTGTTAATCAATAGTTGTAAGGAGTTATCACATTTCTCTTGTTGTGGCTGCTTTTATTTTGTGATGTTCGTTTTGTTTTTCAGTCTGTTTGAACTGAAGTACATCATGCTTCACCATGGCCAGAACATGTCCCAGAAATGGAAATCCCTAATTACCAGTGCAGCATACAGTAAGATTTTTTTTCCTGCTAAGTGTGGTTAATGCCTATCATTTCCATTATTTTGTTAGAAAAAGCAGTTATTTATCTTCATCTGCATCATCATAATCTATCATCATCATCATCATCATCATCATCATCATCATCATCATCATCATCATCATCATATTGCACTGTTTAAAATAACTATTCATTATCTATTACAACTACTGTCCATAACTACAATCCACTAGCTGTTTCTGATAGTAAAAATTTGTTACAGAGTTGGCACCGGATGATCCCATTTCAATTTTCATGCCGTCCCCAGAACCTCGACTTCTCTTTGTTGTGTCAGATGGCTGTGTCTCGTCTCCTCCAATCCAGGTATGATTGACTGAGAGTAATTAATAGATTTATTGTTTGATTGATTTCTTTGTTGATGTATTATTATTATTATTATTATTATTATTATTATTATTATTATTATTATTATTATTATTATTATTATTATTATTATTATTATTTATCCACCTAATCTAGACATAGCTCTACTTGTAGTAGTAGCTTTTAGACAAAACAGGCTGTGAAGCCTTTCTTAATGTCCTATCATTTTTACTTGCGTCTGATTACCCTCTATGGGAAAGCAGACCTGCCAACCAGTACGATTTGACCGTATTATTTTACGATGTAAAAGTAAAATAAAAAAAAAAGGTGAAATTGAAAAAATACGAAATTACGACGATTTAGAAAATAATACGATGAGTTTAAAAAAACGATTATAGGTCTTTGTGAACCCTAAATCTGGTTTATCGGTACAACAGTTACAGCACTGTTAACAGCCATCGCACACGACGCAGCCAGCGATATGGTAGGCCAAGTCGCACGTTTTGACAATAAAAAATATAAACGAACCCTTCGGATTGGTCGCGCACTGGCTGCATCGTGTGCGATGGCTATAATACTATCAGAAGACCGGAAAAAGAATAAACCTATTTGCATACAGTTTTGTCCAATCAATGGTCGCGTTGATTTCCTGAACCACCAATGGTATAAATTCTTTCGCAAGCAAAGAAAAACATGGCGGGCAGAGGTAGGCCGTGGAAACGCACTAGTAAATCTCCCCCTGCTACTGCTGAAATCGCTTCTAAAAAACAGAGGAGGCAGCAACACTTTCTTCCTTCTTACTCTAAGGTTTATCCTTGCATCGTCGCATCAAAAGTCAACAGCAAATACGCTCGATGCCATGTGTGTGAGTTCGATTTTTCAGTCACGCATGGCGGTTTCGATGATGTGAAAAAACATGTCCAGTCAAAGAGGCATATATTGCAAAGGCTTCGGCATTGAAAATGCTTCGTCAATCGCTACTATGTCTCAACGAAAGATGCAGACTTAAAAACAACTCGAAGTGAGGCATATTTTACTGCATTTCTGGTGGAGCATAATGTGCCTATTTCGGCATCGGACCATGCTGGACAACTTTTCAAAAAAATGTTCCCGGACAGTGCAATTGCAAAGAGCTATGGTTCAGCTAGAACCAAGATGACTGCTATAATTAACGAATGTGCAGCTGCCAGCAAAAATATATCTCAGTGAATGCATGCAAGGTCCCTTTGTTTTGGGCACTGATGGCAGTCAGGAAGGAGAAGACAAATATTTTCCAATTGTTGTCAGAGCTCTTGATCGCAATTGGAACATCAAAACAGAGTTACTGAGCACCCCATCCTGTGACAAATCTGCAACAAGTCAGGCGAAACAAAACTGACTTCCGAGGATCCATGAGCAGGCAAACCCTAGATTCTCTCATGGTTCTAAAGTCCAAAAATAAAGGGCCATGCTATGAGAGAAAATTTTCAGAACAGTTTCTGAAAAAATGCAAGTCGGCAACCAAAATGCAGCTGAGTGCAGCTGCTACTTCAGCAACATGCTCCACCCCCACTTGTCCTTCTAGCAGGTGAAAAGCTTTATACATTGATTTTTTTGTGGAACTAGTGTGAAGAACACTAAATACTGGAAATAGACATATACTGCAGCATTTAAGAGATACCGTGTGAAGGCTTTTAATTATTAAAAATAAAGGTTTAGTTACACTCAACGTGTAAATGACGTAAAACCGACACCGCTTTGTAATTATGTTTTTCGTCGTTTTCAAAATACTATTGTTTTATTAAAAATACTATCAAAATTTTATTTGAGTACTATCGAGTCCTTACTGGGGTTGGCAGGTCTGGGAAAGCCAGGGCTTTCTGTATGAATAGCATCTCCACTTTGTGGAAATTCAATGCTTTGCATTACCACCGTTTCTGTCATTCTCATTTGTTATTTCTTGTTCCTAATCTGTTCTATCAATCTACTATCTTTTTTACTAGGCCAGTTACCTACCTTTTTTCTTGAAAACTCTTGGGGCTATTGGAAACTTTCTGCCAAATGGTCACTAGGGCTTTAGATGGTATTTTTATTATGCAATATAGGCATTTCTTTGTACGTGTTTAGTTAATATTTTATAATGATGTTTATATTCTATTTTGTTTTCGTAAACGGGACTTCGATAAATTAGAGTAAAGCCTCAGTGCTTTCTGCATGGGATGCCTTTATTTTAAAGAGACCAACTGGTGGAGTGCCTGTAGTGTTTCCATTAGGGTTGTTTCAGCAAATCTTTTATACGGATCAGGGATGAGTCCTCTTTCAACCAAGTTGTGGTCCTGATTCGGCTCTTTGCAGTCCGCTGGACCCTATAAACAATGACTAACTAACTTCAGGCTGGAGAATTCTCCTCGGATACGCGAGTTTCCGAGGTTAACGAACTTACTTTCCGAGGTTAAAAAATTTGTTCCGAGGAAAAAAAAAGGAAACGCAAATCGTAAATTAACCACGTATGTTCGCTCCGCAAACCCATTCCAACGTTTTGCCTTACTCTGTACCATTTCTGGTAGAAGCGCGTGTTGATAATTGGGCGCACACCACAAAGTATTTCCGCCCAGCAGAGACGCATGTTCTTTCACACGGTCCCTTCGAGTGTGAGAAGTTACAGAAATGTCATGCGCATCGCGGATTATTAATCGAGGAGAAGATTTTCAAGAGGGAGACATCGCCAACAAATGGAATTGGGATTGGACGCCGAAAGTGGTAAAAGTGGAGGGAGTCGAGCACACTGCTCTCATTTTCAAAAAGTTGATGCTGCAGGCATGGCTCGTTGCATCACGTGCAACAAAGAAATTATATACACTAATCGTAGTATTACAGCGCTCACTGAGCACTTCTTACAAAGAAGCACAAATGTGCTGTGAAAGCACTGACTAGCTGAACAACGATACCAGGTAAGAGTTTGTTTGCTTAGTGGTTCCATCAAGACTAATTGAAACATGATAAGCCCTCCTGACAAGAGCAAAAAAAAGCTGATGACAGACCTCCAGCCAAGAGACTTTGCACTAATACTAAGCCAGCAGTAACTTTAAAAAAACAGAGCACCTTATCATCATTTTTCAAATAGAGTATTGATTTGCTTTTTTTTTTTTTAAATTTAGATTTTAATAGGCCTACTAGGAAGCAAGCTTGTTCGTGACAGTTGCCATAATCTTGCATATGTTGACACAAACCTATTCATTTTTTTTCTTCCAAAAAACATTTTTTGTGTGTGTATGTGAACATTAGTCTTAATAATAAGATAAAAAATAATAATGTCTATCTATGAATGCATGAATATTATGAAAAACATCCAAATTTGTCTCTCACAAAAAGCATACTTTTGGGGTTTTAAATGCTATAAAACTTTCAGCTTCAGGGGAGCTTTGCCCCCCAGACCGCCCACCGGGGCTTCGCCCCTGGACCTGACCCAGGGGCCTTACGGCGGCCCCTGGACCCCGACCGGATTTCAGAGTTTTTTTCTTCAGCTATTCTCCAGCCTGTAACTTACTTGGGTCTGATAGCATGCAATTTTCCTATGATTTTTAACTATGTAATCCCACTTCCCTCCCCCCCTCCCCCCCCCCCAAAAAAAAAAATATAAATCCAGATTTTGGCAGATCTGTGGGAAATGAATCCTAAATAGTCTAATAAAATAATCACACAAAAAAATGTCAGTTTGTCTGTCTGTACGCTTTCCGCTGTCACAGTCTGTATCTTTAAAGTCTTTAAAATCTTTAAAGTGGCTAAGTACTCAGAGCCTATTTCAACTATCACAACCAAACTTGGTAAGAAGGTATATAACCTTGAGACCTCGAAAATTAAAAGTGAATGAATGTCTTCACTTCAAGGTCAAGGCAATTAACTTAGTTTAAAAAATTACCATTTTTCACAGTATTTCACTTTTTTCCTAGGTTATTAATATTGAGCTTATGATTCTTTGTTGCATGATAGGTATCAGTAAGACACACATACTGTACAGCTTTGGTCAATCTCACTCTAAGGTCAATGTTACTGGAGGTGTCCAAAATCGGTTTGTATAGGTACTGTGAAGTTACCTTGACCCTAAACTATGAGAGATATAAAGTCCAAACTTGTTGTATTTAAATAGATCGATCTTTCATATTTGTTCAATTTTTTGCATTGATCTTGAAAGTCAAGGTAATTTTAGGCCTTGCAAAATCATTAAAAAAATAGGTCATTGTACAGTGGAATGGCTGTTTATTTAACTCATAGTATGCAACTACATTGGGTTATTTGATGTCATACATGCATGAGATCACATGAAGATAAATCATTTCAAGGTCAAGGTCACTAAATGTTAAGGTCATCTTAAGGTCACCTTTTTGGGGGCATAATACAACTTTTGGTGTACTTTATTTGATTGTACATGTGTATTTGGAGCCAAGGGTCAGTTTCATCTCAAGAAGAGCATAGAAAAACCAAAGTTGGTATTTGCATTTTAATGCCACCATTTCATGTTGTTTTTCATGGGCACTCATTTTCGTATTAAATATTAAGTTCCATAAGGAGTGTGTGAGTCATATGAGCTTTGCCCATCTAGTTTTTAGCCATAGAATCATAATTCATATTTTCGAATCTCATCCAACTGTTTTTTTTTTTTTAATTAATAATTTTAGGTGCTTTTATTATTTTTCTTTTTTATTTTATTTTTTAAAATTGAAACAGGAAGGTCATTTTTATAAGTAGCGACCCAGTTAGAAAAAGAAAACATCCTGAGGTAAATTAGTGTTGTAATGTTAAATAAAAATCTTTTCTTCTGTATTACGTGTTTTGTCACAGTGTGGTGAATCAAACAAGTTTGACCAGCTCAAATCATCAAGGTTATAATAAATAATGAATAGCTATAAAACTGAATAAGGAAAACTCATGAACAATTAACCATTAACTCATATACAAAACTAATATCTGATTGCTAACACACACACACACACACACTCACTCACTAGCGCATATGCACACATGAACTATGACTTTGCAGATTTATTTAATTCATTTCAATCGTTGGAAGGAAAATAAGGAGTTTTGAATTATGATTGGACTGAATTAAATTTTTAAGAGAAATCAAATCTAAGAAAAAGAGGCAACTTGTTTCACATTCTAGGGCCCTGATAAGAAAAAGCCCGTTCTCTATAAACCTGAGGTTATAGATTTTTTTTAATTCAGTTCAGTCTTATGAGGATTATAATAATCACTATCATCTTGTGTTTATTCTTCTAGAACGTGATGCTAGAATGGTCTTCCATGAATTTTGCAAAATCGTTGTAAGAATCGAAAAATTTCATTTAGCACTGTTAATCTGTGGCATCTGGCTGTATTACATTAGTTGAATGTATCTACACAGATGTTGGGTGAGAATTAGCATTCATGTCAACATTTTGTTTATATTTTAAATTATTGGCATAAGTATAACATCTGGCTGTATTCATTAGTTGATTTTTGCATACAGGTACTGGAGAGCAATAAGCTGAGTGCTCAGTTAGATGCAGCAGCCAAGTCCTACCTGTCTCACACGGTCAAACTGGATCCAGGCCCAAAAAAGGTGAGCTGTTGTAGCTATTTGTTTATTTTGCTTATTTGTCTTTTTGTTTGTTTTGTTTTTTGTTGTTTTAAATTTGGTTTGGATTGGTTTGCATAAATATGAGGCTATATAATTATGAAATTATGTTTGTGTATCAATTCTCCGAGAAGAAGTTGGCAGCAGTGCATTCACTGAAGAAAGGGACATCAGAGGAAGTCAGTGATGGAGATCACATACAATCGTACGTGTTTCACGTACTGAGTTGGGAAATCACGTAACGAAAATGTAATGAAAGGGTATAAACACGCACAAAGTCAGTGCCAAAGGAGTATGAAAACGTAAAGCTAAGTTGCTGGAAGGTATCATCAGGTACAACTATTTCGGTCGTGCGTACAGCTTTCGCTCGATTTGGATCGTGTGCCTGTGCGTCCTGCGCGACCGCCTACCACCCTCTCTCCCCCTCCTATTCATTCTGTCGCTTCCAAGAAACAGCCAATCATATGCACGATAATATCCACTATTTTTTCTCGACGCTTTTGATTGGCTATATAAGACTGACAACAACCCAACATTAAACATGGCCGACAAGCAGCGATCTGAGGGGAAGCCGAAGAAAAGGAAAAATAAAGCAGACAAAACTAATTGCTCAAAAAAAATTAAAACAAGATGAAGGAAAACAAAAACAAACTTTTTTGTCAGCCTTTGGCTTTGAGTGCTCGGTAAGAGAAGAAAAAGGTGAGCCGCAACCGGGTCCGGCTGAAGAAACTCAAACTGATGAAAAGACTTTCCACGCAAAGTGTTTATTACGTATGTTGGTGTACCCCCTAAAAAACTGAAAGGGGGGTATAAAAAACCCCTTATGTTTGCAATGAGGGTATGAAAACCCCCACATGTTTTAATTGAGGGTATAAATACCCCTAGCATAAAAACTTTCTCCATCACTGGGAAGTGGACAACATACCTGCGGAATTGCTTCAAGCAGGAGGAGAAGCGATGATTGACGCCCTCATTATTATCTGTAACAAGGTCTGGCAGAGTGGGGAGTGGCTTACACCATGGACACGGTCGCTTGTCATCACTCTTCCCAAAAAAGGTAACCTTCACGAGTGTGAAAGTTACCACACCATCAGCCATCCCAGCAAAGTTCTCCTGTAAATAATACACGACCAGTTGAAACCCCAAGCTGAACAAATCATAGCTGAAGATCAAGCAGGATTCAGGGGCAGGGGAAAGTACCACTGAACAGATTTTCAACCTCAGAATAATCTGCGAGAAATACCTACAGCACCAACAACATTTATATGAAGTGTTTGTAGACTTCAAGAAAGCGTTTGATCGAGTCTGGCATGCAGCTATGTGGGAAACCATGAGAGTTTACAACATCAGCCCTAAAATTATTATTAATTTCACATACTATACCATGACTCAAAAGTGCAATGTTTATGGCGTTGCTAGGTGAGTGCCTCTCTAACGGAAGCTGACAAAAATAAAACAGTCATAGAGTTGCTTCCCATGAACCACCTTCCCCGTGCGTCTCGTGTTATAACACGCGTCTAAGCGCTCACGATAACGGACCGCATATCTCATTCCTTTTTTGGCACTCGCTGAGTGTGGTTGTGTCTACTCTAGCTCTCTTTTTGCTGACTTACTGCGTTCGCCCTGTAGTTTGCTGTTACTACCGCCGGTGGAGTTTTGGGTTTCCTTGTCATGTCTCAACGTAGCTGTTCGTCGGCTTCAACCCCGTCTATGCGACGTCTCTTGTACTTCGGCGGCCGTTCGTTCTAAGAAATGTCAGTTTCCTCTCCTGCCGACATTACCTCTGTTTTGCTACGTTGCGCTTCCGCTCCTGCGCCTCCTGCTTTGTCTTCTACCCTTCAGGTTTGTAGAGTGGTGGTGGTGAGGTGGGGAGTGGCGGTAGTGAGGTGAGGGGTGGCTCCTTGCTCTTGCCAGAAGTGACCTTGGAGCCGTTTCTGGTCAAGGTTACGACCAGAAACATATAAGTGGTCGCCCTAGTTTAGGACCACATAAATTTTTCCGGCGGGGACGCCCCGGCTAGGCCGGATAAGCTACCTGCTGAAGCCTTCCCATCTGTTTCCTGCGGGATTCAGACCGGGTCGGGACTTCTGGCTAATGTCGTGCTTGAGACATATAAAGCACTGCACGCAGTGTTACGTCCGGCTACGACAGGGGGTGTGGCTTCCGGTTCGTCCGGTTTGTCCCTCACCTCCCCTTTCCACCCCCCATAAATTTTTCCAGCGGGGACGCCCCGGCTAGGCCGGATAAGCTACCTGCTGAAGCCTTCCCATCTGTTTCCTGCGGGATTCAGACCGGGTCGGGACCTCTGGCTAATGTCGAGCTTGAGACATATAAAGCACTGCACGCAGTGTTACATCCGGCTGCGACAGGGGGTGTGGCTTCCGGTTCGTCCGGTTTGTCCCTCACCTCCCCATTCCACCCCCCCATTGCACTCCACTTCCGCTTGCGGTCGTGGGGTGGGGGCTCTGGGTTCCTGTTCGGGGGGGGTATGGTACACCCGTTACCTTTCCCTGTTTCCGGTCCATCCTCCTTTGTACTCCACTTCCGTTTGCGGTCGTGGGGCGGGGGCTCTGGTTTCCGGATCAGGGGGTTACAGTTCACCCGTGGCCCCCTTCAGTTTCCGGTTTGGGTCAAGCATTCCCTGTTCACCCTTCGGTCTCTGCCACTTCCGGGTTCGGTTGTGGATCGGGGGTACTGGTGTCCGGTTCTGATGGTACGGGTTTTCCGGATCACATGCAAACGCCAATTCGCCTTTGTGTGCGCCAACTTCTGTTTGGGGTGGGGCACACTTGGTTCCTCCTACCCTAGTTCCTGTTTTCACGGGTACTGGGGTGTTGTTATATCAGGCCCTTTCACCTGATGCTCTGTTTAAAGAGGCCGTTCAGCGCGCTGCGGCTTTTTGTCCTCAGGTGTTGGAGGAGGTTTCGGTGCCCCTACCACTCCTCTATTCCTTCCTAGGCGGGACTCTTGCTTCTGCCGAGTCTGATGAGGCTTGCCTTGTATTCAGGGAGTCTCCTAGTGTTAAATTTTTTTGTGGAATGGGCCTCTTCTATGGCTAGAGGACTTATAGAGGGCGAGGCCTCTTCCTCTTCATTTGAGGAGGTGCCTCGGTTCCCTAGAGCTTCCTCTGTGGGCTCTTTTTTTGAGTTCGTCCTCATTGCCCGGTGTTGCCGGGAAGTTCCTCTCTCGGTCAGAGGTCTGGCACAGACAGAGGGGTCTATTGTTAGGTCCCTTGAGTATACTTTCTCTCGCTGACGCGCTGAATGCTGCGCTGTCTTCGGCTGGGCAAGTATTCTGGGACGACGTTTCGTTCTTTTCGGTGAGGTCCTTGTTGCAGGCCCACTATACCTCCTTCGTTCTGGGTTGCGAATCACAGGCTTTTGCCTATGTCAACCTGCTTCTTGTGCGTCGTGACGCTTTTCTTCAGTCAGCATCCCTTTTGCCTCCGCTCTTGTCCTCCTCGCTTCTGGTGGGACCCTTGGTACCCGACTCTCTTTTTGGGTCACGTTCGCACGGCTGTTCGTGAGGAGTCGGAGCGGTCCAAGTCGGATGGTTTCGCCTTCTGGGCTTGGGCCATACCTTCGGCCCCGCCTTTCTTTCCTGACAGGGGTTGAGGTCGCTCGGTCCGTGGTCGCTCTTCTCGGGGTGTGCGGGGTGGTATTCCCTCTTCCCATGGCAGGGTTGAGGTGAGCCGTAGGCGTTTACGCAGTGGCGCATTTTCCACCAGTCCTGTCCCTGCCTGTCCACCCCTAGGTGTTCTACCCCTCCGGGCGAGTGGCTTGGCTTGCCAGTTTCATGCTTGGCTCGGCCTCCCCTCCGCAAGCAGTTGGGTGCAAGAGGTGATTCGGTCGGGGTTCGAACTTCAGTGGGGTTCCTCTCGGCCCCCTCTTCGTCGCTCCCTGCCTTTGTTCCGCCCCCTGTCTCCTCCTAAGGCTCAGATGATTCTAGACTCGGAGGTCATAGCCCTTCTCCAGAAGGGTGTTATTGAAGAGGTCCTTTGCCCTCACTCCCCGGGGTTTTATGGTCGCCTCTTCGTTGTCCCGAAGGTTTCAGGCGGTTGGCGCCCGGTGCTCAGTTGGGCTACCTCTATCGATCTTTCTGACGCCTATTTCCATGTGTCTATTCATCCTCTTCACAGGCGTTGGATGCGCTTCGTCTGAAGAGTTCAGGTTTTTCTTTTCAAGCCCTTCCTTTTGGTTTGTCTCGCAGTCCTTGGGTTTTCACAAGGATTGTCATAGAACTCTCTGCTGTAGTTCGCGGACTCAGGGTGCGGTTCTCTGCTTATCTTGATGACCGGTTGGTCAAGGCTAAGTTCTCACGATCTCTGTCTGGTGCACACCAGGCTCGTTCTCCTTTGGACGCGGCGCGTGGGGTTCTCTGTGAACCCTTTCAAGTCCGTGTTGTCTCC
This sequence comes from Oncomelania hupensis, assembly GCA_036898135.1. Classification (NCBI taxonomy): domain Eukaryota; kingdom Metazoa; phylum Mollusca; class Gastropoda; order Littorinimorpha; family Pomatiopsidae; genus Oncomelania; species Oncomelania hupensis. Next base: position 44,442,105 of record CM072513.1, read on the forward strand.
ATCTCCGGTTTTCAACTACCTGGGGATGTCGTTCGTCTCTCGCAATTGGTCGGTCCGCCCTTTAGCTCGTCGGGTGCAGAGGCTTCAGTCCCTTCTGCTACCTTTGGAGAGTCAGGATGTCGTTTCAGCCAGATTTATGGCCTCTCTTTTGGGGTCGTTTTGAGTCTATGGTTCCTCTGGTTCCCCTTGCGGGAGTTCGCTAGCGGTCGATTCAACGTTGGCTTTCTTCCCGTTGGAGTCAGTCCGGCGATTCCTGGGACGCTCTTTTTCCGGTCACGGAGGGCCTTCGCGTTTTTCTGCTTCCTTGGAGGAATGTTGAGTGGCTTTCTTCGGGGGTTCCTATCTCCCCTCCCCTTCCGGTGGCCGTCATCTTCACGGATACGGCTTTGGTCGGTCGGGGTGCGCGTACCGGCAGCCTTTCAGCTCACGGTTTCAGGCCTGCCTACCGTTCCGGAATTTCCGGATTTGTCCCGGATATAAATAAATATTACAATTGGTTACGGAAAATACGGAAGTTTTTTTCGCGTTATGGAAATTTAAAAAAATTCTGGAACACACTTTTTAACCGTGCATGTCGGGGGGAAAAAAAGAGACAAATGACGCGCGGTTTCAGTTCCGACAGTGGCCGAAGTCACAGCACACGATGATGACGCGGCCTTCCGAGTGTTGCCGAACAGCTGTTTGAGCCACACTGCGCATGGGCATAGAAACTCGTTCGAATCGAAAATGGCGTCAAAACGTAAGGTGCACGAGACTGATGATGAATGTTCCGATGAAACTGAAAGTGAATCCAAATCCGCTGGTGCCGGTGGTAAAAAGTCTACAAAGTGTCTGCAGCCTTACAGGGAGAAATACACCTGAAAGATATCTGTGTATCAAACGTGGAAGTGTGGAATACAAGGTGTTTTGCACAATATGTGCCAGTGAATTCGGTTTTCTGCTGTTCGCAAGAACAAGACTGACTTTAGAGGAAGTATGGGGAAAGACACACTTGAGGCGCTGGTTGTTGCCAAGTCCCGACCCGGTGAGGCTCTGGAGAGAAGATACAGCACCAAGGACCTCCAGGATATGAAGAGCGCCTATTACAGGTCTCTTCCCAAGTCCAAGTAGATTCAGTGGTGTTGTGGAGTGGTGTACATAGTGTAAACATAGCTATTAAAAGGTAAGCTTGCATGCATTTGATACTTTTAATGTGACTGGGATCCTGATGATTAAGTGCCAATTTCCTTGCTCAGATTGCATGATTTTGGGTCCTTTGGACCCCACTACTTACTTGGGCGTGTATTGGTTGCCCTTGCTTGTCGGCCGTGCAAAATGTCCCTGAAGTTTCAAATCTTGGGTAGGCAGGCCTGCGGTTTTTGGTCTCAGGACCATCTGTCTTGGCATTTCAGTCGCTTGGAGATGGAAGCCGTTTGCCTGGCTCTTCATCGTTTTTCTTCCCTCCCTGCCTCGGGGCCTCTTGCTCGTTCGCTCTGCCAGTTCCACTGTGGTTTCTCTCATCTACCACTTCGGGGGTACCCATTCCCCTGCTCTCACGATGATGGTGGAGAGCCTCCTTTTGTGGTTAGTTGTTTTCGTTTGTACGCTTGTAGCCAAGCATGCAGCGGCTCTGTCATGTCTTAGCTGATCTTCTGAGTCGCCCTCATTGTGTGGTCCACACGGAATGGACCCTGTCCCACTTCGTTCTTCATCCGGTTTGGGCGGAGTGGTTTAACCTCTGATCGATCTTTTTGCCACTCGTTACTCTTCCAGGCTCCCCTGTTTGTGTCGCCGGTCACAGACTGCCTGGCTTGGGCGGTGGACGCGTTGTCCATTTCTTGGGAGGGGTTGGAGGCTTATGCCTTTCCGCCATTCTCCCTCCTTCCACAGGTTCTCAGGGAAGCCGAGGAGGAGTCTCCTTTCATTCTCATGGCTCCCTTTTGGCCAGCTCAGCCCTGGTTCCCCGATTTCCTTCGTCTTTCCCAGGGGCGGTGCTTCCTCTCGCTCTCGGGGCGAGATCGCTTCTGCAGCCTCGATCCGGGATTCCGCACGGCGACCCAGGCGTTCTCCGTCTTCACGCTTGGCTGTTGTCCGGCCTTCTATCAGAGGTTTCTGAGCTTCAGGATGCCTCGGAAGGTTCCAGCCTGCATCCTGTTTCCTTGCCATACTCGAGAGGATGGCTTCTTGGTTTCGATTCTGTGGTCGCGGCCCTTCAATCTTGGTCCTCTTCTTCAGCCTGTTCAAGGTAAAGTTGTTTCCACAAAGTTGCTTCCCTCCGTCCTTTTCGTGCTAATCTGCACTTTTGAGTCATGGTATAGTATGTGAAATTAATATTAAAATTTTACCTCTAAATTTATTATTAATAAACATACTTACCATGACTCAATTTTATGTCCCTCCCACCTCCCCGCAGTTCCAAATAAGGAATGAGATATGCGGTCCGTTATCGTGAGCGCTTAGACGCGTGTTATAACACGAGACACACGGGGAAGGTGGTTTAGGGGAAGCAACTCTATGACTGTTTTATTTTTGTCAGCTTCCGTTAGAGAGGCACTCACCTAGCAACGCCATAAACATTGCACTTTTGAGTCATGGTAAGTATGTTTATTAATAATAAATTTAGAGATAAAATTTTAATGAAGTCATCAAATGCCTGTATGACAAGGCTTCCAGTACAGCGCCATCGGGAACTGGTTCAGAACTGGTTCAGAACAACAATCAGTTTGCATCAAGGATGCCTACTCTCTCCAACAACACTCTTTAACATCTTCCTAGAGTGCATTAGGTCAGATGCCCATGCTGATCACAAAGGCACAGTCAGCATAGACGGTAGAGCAATCTCCAACCTCCGTTTTGCGGATGAAATTAATGGATTGGCTGGAGAGGAACAAGAACAGCTGGTACACATGCTTGACACCACCTCCAGAGCCTATGGAATGGAAATAAATGACCAACAACACCAAATGGCATCAACATGGATATCAAAGTCCAAGGCCAATCCCTCAACACACTGCATAGCTTCACATATTTAGGAGCCATTGTATCAGACAATGGGTCCCGACAGGAAGTCTTTTTCAGGATCACACAAACAACTGCTGCCATGACAGGGTTGAAGCCCATTTGGAAAGACAATACCATCAGTCTACATTCCAAGGGAAGGCTGCTGCACTCCCTTGTCATATCCATCTTCCTTTATGCTTGCGAAACATGGACACTCACAGCAGATCTACAACAAAGAATACAAAGCATGGAGATGAGGTGCTATAGAAGACTTCTATACCCAGCACATCACCAACGACAAAGTCTGACAGACCATCACACAAGCCATTGGACAGCACGATGACATGCTCACAGTAGGGAAGAAACGGAAACTCTGATGTATGGGCACATCACCAGAGCGTAAGGCCTTGCAAAGACCATCCTGCAGTGAAAGGAGGCAGAGGAAGAGGGAGACAGAAAAAGAGGTTGGAGGACAACATTCGAGAATGGACTGGCTTGACACTGAGCGAAGCTATGAGGGTTGCTGAGAACACAGAAGGATGGAGTACGCTGGTTAAATAATCATATGGTGGTGGTGCTCCTATGACCTTCGAGTTACGGGATAGGATAGGATAGGATAGGATCAATTCTTAGCCTAAATGTGCTGGATTACAAGCTTAAGTAGCTGATGATGACTAAATATCTGTAAGTAATAATAATAATGATAACGGATTTTTATATAAGATAAGATAAGATAAGATAACATCTTCAACATCTTCCTAGAGCGCATCATGTCAGATGCTCTTGCAGATCACGAAGGCACAGTCAGCATAGGGGGCAGAGCAATCTCCAATCTTCGTTTTGCGGATGATATTGATGGTTTGGCTGGAGAGGAACAAGAACTTGAACAGCTTGTACAGAGGCTTGACACCACCTCCAGAGCTTATGGAATGGAAATAAGTGCAGAGAAGACCAAAATGATGACCAACAACACCAATGGCATCAACACGGACATCAAAGTACAAGGCCAATCCCTCAACACAGTGCACAGCTTCAAATATTTAGGAGCCATTGTGTCAGACAATGGGTCTCGACAGGAAGTCCTCTCCAGGATCGCACAAACAACTGCTGCCCTGACAAGGTTGAAGCCCATTTGGAAAGACAGAACCATCAGTCTACATTCCAAAGTAAGACTGCTGCGCTCTCTGGTCATCTCCATCTTCCTATATGCTTGCAAAGCATGGACCCTTACAGCAGATCTCCAACGAAGAATACAAAGCATGGAGATGAGGTGCTACAGAAGACTTCTGTGCATTTCCTATACCCAACACATCACCAACGACGAAGTCCGACAGACCATCACACAAGCCATTGGACAACACGATGACCTGCTCACAGTGGTGAAGAAACGGAAACTCCGATGGTATGGCCACGTCACCAGATCATCAGGCCTTGCAAAGACCATTCTGCAAGGCACAGTGCAAGGAGGTAGAAGAAGGGGGAGACCGAAAAAGAGGTGGGAGGACAACATTCGAGAATGGACTGGTTTGACACTGAGCGAAGCCATGAGGGCTGCTGAGGACAGAGAAAGATGGAGTATGCTGGTTAAACGATCATCTGTGGTGCCCCTACGACCTTCGGGTTATGGGACAGGATAGGACAGGATAGGATAGGAAGATAAGATAAGATTTATTAGCCATATGTCAAATCAATAGAATTTGTACACTAGGAATTTGCCTTGGTCAGCGAGCATGCATACAGTATTGGCACATTCACACATCTATTCTTAACACACATCACATTGTAACATTAAAACCAAACATGTTTACATGAAATGTTAACAGTAAACATCAAAATTCATAGCCGGTATGCATGCACTGTAAAAGATCTAAGATAGTTTAGTCCGATGACTGTGCAACTGCAGTCATTCCATTTACACTTAGCACTCAACTCCAGTCATTTCATTTACATTTAGCACTCTTATTGCAATTGGAAAGAAGCTGCTATTCATTCTTTTTGTCCTTGCTTTAAGTGATCGAAGTCTTCTACCAGAGGGCAGGAGGTCAAACAGATGGTTACCCGGGTGCGAGGGGTCTTTGATTATGGCCTTGGCCTTGCGAATTATTCGCTCTTCAAAAAGTTTGTCTAATTTTGGGAGCTTACACCCCGTGATTCTGGCAGCAGTCTTGACTACCTTTTTCAACTCCTCCCTCTCCTCCTCAGTAGCACTGCCATACCAGTTCGTGAATGAAAATGTCAGTACACTTTCAATGATAGTTCTATAGAATTTAACAAGAATTGTGTCATTGATTCTGAATCTTTTAAGTTGCCTCAAAAAATATAAGCGCTGCTGAGCTTTCTTTTTCGTGAGCGTCACGTGGGGCCCCCATGTAAGGTCTTCAGATATTGTTGTCCCCAAGAATTTAAAAGACTTAACCTGCTCTACAACCTCGTTGTTGATGATAAGTGAAGTTGTGGGGGGGTTTGACTTTTCTAAAATCAACTACTATTTCTTTTGTCTTAGAAACATTCAAAATAAGATTGCTTCCCTCGCACCAACTCACCCTCCGCTCCACCTCCCTCCTATAAACGCTTTCGTCACAATTTGAGATGAGTCCAGATATGGTAGTGTCGTCCGAAAACTTCACCACCACAACCGACTCATCACTCGATCTGCAGTCATCAGTAAAAAGAGTAAATAAAAGAGGAGACAAAACACAACCTTGTGGTGTACCAGTATTTAAAATGATTTTGTCTGAGATCTTCCCTCCAACCCTGGTTGCGGGGTACTCCAGCCTATGACCAGACTCGCCACGCTTTACATAGTCATTACATATAAATACATGCACTCGATAAAACATCGCTTTTGCTAGAATACACCAAAAGACTGAACAGTAAGGGTACAAACTATTTACAACTATGTACATAAATTACAAAAAAAAGACAGAAATAGAATATTTACAACTATGTACACAAATGACAGAAAAGACAGAAATAGAATAGCAAAAACCTATTCACAGCTATTTATATGCCCGGTTAGGCCCAGGAGGAAAAACAGTATAAATATGTACAGCCGTGTATACACTTACGGATCAGACAGAGACAAAAGAGGAGAGAATGGCAGCGGGATACAAATCGGTCTGAATAATGCAGTTTGAAGAGGTGGGTTTTGAGGGCCTTTTTGAATGCTTGTGTTGATTGTATGTTGCGGATATGGGAGGGAAGGGAATTCCACTGCTTAGGTGCGGAGTAGGCGAATGCACGTTGGCCGTATGTCTTAGTGCGGGTGACGGGAACCTTGAGTGTGCGAGTGTCAGCAGAAGATCTTAAAAGTGCGTGAAGGGGAGTAGACAGACAGCAGGTCAGCAAGGTAGGAGGGGCAAGAATATGTGAAGAAGTTGTGACAGAGAACAGAGAGTTTGTACTCTATGCGTGCTTGCACAGGAAGCCAGTGAAGGGAATGTAGTAGAGGTGTGATGTGATCGCGTTTCTTAGCTCGGAATACTAGTCTAGCTGCTGAGTTCTGACCCTTTCGGAACTTGTCAATGTGTTTTGGGGAGCCAGCGAGGAGAGAGTTGCAATAGTCAAGACGAGAAAGGACGAGAGCGCAGAATAGGGTTTTGGTGGCAGTGAGTGTAAGATAGTGGCGAAAGGAGCTGATTTGGCGTATGGCCATGTATGCAGAGCGACAGACGTTGGAGATGTGGTTGTTGAGGGACAGGTCATCGGAGAGAATGTAGCCGAGATTTCTTGCTGAGGATGAGAACTGAATGTTTGTTGTCCCTACTGTAAGCGATGTGGGAGAGGCGGGAGTGAGGAGGAGGTGTTGTGCTTGTGAATGAGGAGGGCTTCGGTTTTATCGTCATTAAGCTTAAGCTTGTTGAGTGTCATCCATGACTTAATGTCTGTGATGCAGTTCTCCAAAGTCTGAACAGTGGAATTAATGAGAGAGGGGGCAGTGGATTTATAAAGTTGTGTATCGTCTGCAAATGACTGACTCTCAACAGCATGCTTTCTAAGCAGGAGAAGCAGTGGCTTGGTGTACAAAGTGAACAACACCGGCCCTAAAACGGAACCCTGAGGCACGCCGCACACCAAGTCTGCTGTGCTGGAGAAACAGCCATCGACAGTGACTGCTTGTGATCTGTCAGAAAGATATGAGTGGAACCAAGCCAGGACCGAGCCGGAGATTCCAAAGTAGTGTTGAATAGTGTTAAAGAGAATGTGGTGGTCGACTGTGTCAAAGGCGGCTGAGAGGTCTAGTAAGGTGAGAACGGAGACGTTACCATTATCTAAGGCCAGCAACAGATCATTGGTTACCTTTAGGAGGGCTGTCTCAGTGCTGTGGAAGGGTCGGTAGGCAGACTGGTTGGGGCAAAGTAAAGCGTTATCATATAGGTAGGCAAACAGTTGTTTGAGAACAATTTTTTCTATGACTTTGGACAGGAAGGAGAGGTTTGAAACAGGTCTATAGTTTTTTAGATTATTTTTGTCTAAACTTGGCTTTTTAAGGAGGGGTTTGATGACAGCCGCTTTGAGCACAGACGGAACAACACCAGAGGACAGACTCTCGTTGATAATGTGGGTAATGGTTGGGAGTAGAGGGTAAAAATTCTCTATCAACATGGGGGTAGGAATGGGGTCAAGAGAGCAAGATGTTGGTTTTGAGCTTAAGATGACTTTCTTGACTTCTTGCTCTGTTATTGGTTGAAAAACTTCCATCTTTGCGGTAGTGAGGGAAGGTGAGAATGGGTTAACGAGTGGGATCTCATGGCTGTCAAGAATGGCCCTTATGTCAGCCACTTTCTGTGTGAAATAATTACAAAATACATCTGGGAGCTGACATGGTGGATGCGTGGATGGGAGTGATGTTGCATTGCTCTTACCCCTTAGCTGATTGCAAATGTTGAACAACTGTTTACAAGTTTCGCTGCTGCTAATTCTGTCGCTAAAGTACCGGGTTTTGGCAGTCTGGACTATTTTAGTTACCCGTTTTTTTGCAGCGGTGAAAATCTGCTTGCTGACTTCTAAACCCGATTTAAGCCACTTTTTATCTGCTTTGCGTCGGTGTTTCTTCGCCTCGGAGAGCTCGTTTTTAATAGACTCGTACCAGGGTGCTGAGCGTGTTGCCTTGACCTTTTTCTGGGCCACGGGGGCGTGCCGATCAAGCACCGCATCAAGTGTACTATTCAGCTGATCCACAGTGGGGCACAGTTCTGGGACCACTTAGCGGTAAGCTCTTGCTTGAAAGCATCCCTATCCATGGTACGCAGGCTGCGAGCCTCCCTGAACATGGGAGGAGGAGGGGGGGGGGGCTGCGACGTTTAGTTCGCACATGACACAGAAATGGTCAGATGTTAATTCCTGGGTGACTGAAGTTGATCTAACAACATTATCCTGAGGCCTATATATAACCCAATCTATGATGTGACCACGGCTGTGGGTGGGTTCTGTGACTGACTGAGAAAGACTAAACTGATCTAAAAGTTCAATCATTTTTGCGGTGGAAGGTTGCTGGGGTTGGTAAAAGTGAAAGTTAATGTCTCCTAAAACTATGTATGTTCCTGACAGTGTGTTGCAATAATTGAGCAGGACTGGAAATTCTTGGTGAAAAATTGCATCAGTTAATTTATTTTTCTTGCTTGGAAAGGTGCGATATATGCATATGAAGTGAATGTTCTGCTGTGGAACGGACAAACTGAGGTGAACAACTTCAAAGGACGAGTGAGTGAATGCGAAGTCTGTAATGAAGCCTAGGTGACGGGACAGACTGTTTCTGTAAATGATAGCGAGGCCACCACCGCGATTTGAGCGAGGTAACGAACATACAGAATAGCCAGAAGGGGTTAAATCAGAGCATTTACCCTCGTCACCAGTCTGCCAAAACCAAGTTTCTTGTATGAACATAATGTCAGTCTGCTTGTCTAAGATGAATTCATGCAAAGCCGTATGTTTTTCGTTAGGACCCAGTGATTGAGCGTTGAATGATGCAATGAGTAAAGGGCTGTGGCTATCGAGGTGTGAAGATAGAGGTTGAGGGGAGAGGTTGAGGTGAATGAGATTCTCTGTGTTACAGTGATGAGTCTCAGGCCTAGTGATACACTCTGGGTGTGATGCAATGTGAAGCGTGGGGTCAGAGTTGGAAAGCATAGGCGATCTGTATGAAAGGACAACAGGGATGTTTTGTTTACGTTTGCCTCCACGACTAGTCCGTTTTCTGGGCAAATGACGGCCGATCGATAACTCTTTTAATCGGAACACAAGGTCGAGAGCGAGCTGTGTACATTTAGTCTTCAATGACAATAGCTTATCACGTGTGTAGCTTGTGGATGGAATTTCGGAACAAAATGGCGGACTACGTGAGTGCGAAACAGCACAGTAAACAAACGGACATAAAAAGAGAAGCAAAGCAACGCTACACTTACTTGAGGATCCATGAGACAACAATTACACAATACAAAACTCACAACAAACCACAACAACCACCACAAAATCACAAAATTCAGCAGAGCTCGGGTCGTACAGCTTGTTGGCGTCAACCGGAAGTACAAAATCTTTTTTTCACTCCTCAAAAACTGTATTTGTTATACTACTTGTGGATGTGTGTTATGTGTAGATGTGGATGTGTGTTTGTGTGTGTGTTTGTGTATGTGTCTTTCTCTCTGTTTGCCTCCTTGTGCTGGTCTGTGATTTATACAATTGTTTCCCTTTGCTGTGCTGGTGATATTTTATTAACTGACATTGTTGTAATACCTTGTGCAATAATTACTGTATTTCTGATATTGTATTTTAATGAATTTATTTATAATGAAGTTTGTTTTTATGTTTTTATTGTGGCATACACGTGTGATAGAGGTGTATGTGTGGGTAAAAAGATTAATATTTTGTAAGTTTTAGTTTTTAAGAATTGTCATTTATTTTGCATGCTTTTATTTATTCATATGTGACACAGATGGCTGTGCATAATTCCTTTGATGGTAATAAAGATTTGTTGAATTGAATACATTAATTTGACAGATTTATGTTCTCTTCATACAACCTATCCTATCCTATTCTGTACCGTAACTTTGAGGTCGTAGAGGCACCACAGATGATCGTTTAACCAGCATACTCCATCTTTCTCTGTCCTCAGCAGCCTGCCTGATGGCTTTGCTCAGTGTCAAACCAGTCCATTCTCGAATGTTGTCCTCCCACCTCTTTTTCGGTCTCCCTCTTCTACCTTCTTGCACTGTGCCTTGCAGAATAGTCTTTGCAAGACCTGATGATCTGGTGACGTGGCCGTACCATCGGAGTTTCCGTTTCTTCACCACTGAGAGCAGGTCATCGTGTTGTCCAATGGCTTGTGTGATGGTCTGTCGGACTTCGTCGTTGGTGATGTGTTGGGTATAAAAAATGCCCAGAAGTCTTCTGTAGCACCTCATCTCCATGCTTTGTATTCTTCGTTGCAGATCTGCTGTGAGGGTCCATGCTTCGCAAGCATATAGGAAGATGGAGATGACAAGGGAGCGCAGCAGTCTTACTTTGGAATGTCGACTGATGGTCCTGTCTTTCCAAATGGGCTTCAACCTTGTCAGGGCAGCAGTGGTTTGTGCGATCCTGGAGAGGACTTCCTGTTGGGACCCATTGTCTGATACAATGGCTCCTAAATATTTGAAGCTGTGCACTGTGTTGAGGGATTGGCCTTGGACTTTGATGTCCGTGTTGATACCATTGGTGTTGTTGGTCATCATTTTGGTCTTCTCTGCACTTATTTCCATTCCATAAGCTCTGGAGGTGGTGTCAAGCCTCTGTACCAGCTGTTCAAGTTCTTGTTCCTCTCCAGCCAATCCATCAATGTCATCCTCAAAACGAAGATTGGAGATTGCTCTACCCCCTATGCTGACTGTGCCTTCATGATCTGCAAGAGCATCTGACATGATGCGCTCTAGGAAGATGTTGAAGAGTGTTGGAGAGAGTAGGCATCCTTGACGCACATCAATTGTTGTTCTGAACCAGTTCTCGATGGCGCTGTTGTGGAAGACTGCACTGGTAGCCTTGTCATACAGGCTTTTGATGACTTCAATAATTTTTGGGCTGATGTTGTACACTTTCATTGTTGCCCATAGAGCTGCATGCCAGACTCGGTCAAACGCCTTCTTGAAGTCTATGAACACATGATATAGATGTTGTTGGTGCTGTAGGTACAGTGGAGTCCACCTATAACGAACCTTGGAATAACGAACACCCGCGATTAGCGTACTACCATCCATTTCCCGACACACTCCCTTCTTTGTCTTACTATTTAATCCCTTCCTATAACGAACAAATCCAGCTAGGCAAATAACGAATCTCCGCTTGTAACGAACCCTTTGTGTATTCCCTTGGCCTACTTTGCCTCAATTGGCTCATCGCCAATAGCGAACAGCAGCAGAAGCATGCCAGTTCGTAAATAGGTCAACCAGGCCTTGAAGTCATAACTGTCATTGGCTGCTATAAATAGCCTTGAATGAAGTCATTGTTGATAAACTTCGTAGGCCTAGATCGATCTACGTACTGTATGTTGTGATGTGTACTCATCACCGGTGTGTACTTCCGTTTACAGTACAAATCTCTACAGTGAATCCCGCTTGTAACGAACCCGAAATTCCCCCCCTTGAGATTCGTTATACCAGGACTCCACTGTATTTCTCAGAGATTATTCTGAGGTTGAAGATCTGTTCAGTGGTACTTCGCCCTGCCCTGAATCCTGCTTGTTCTTCAGCTATGATTTGTTCAGCTTGGGGTTTCAACCTGTTGTATTATTTTCAGGAGGATTTTTTTTGCTGGGATGGCTGATGAGGCTGATGGTGCAGTAATTTTCACACTCGTGAAGGTTACCTTTTTTGGGAAGAGTGATGACAAACGACTGGGTCCATGGTATAGGCCACTCCACACTCTGCCAAATCTTGTTACAGATAATGGTGAGGGCATCAATCATCACTTCTCCTCCTGCTTGTAGCAGTTCCGGGGGTATGTCGTCCACTCCCGCTGACTTCCCTTTAACGATTGCACTGCTGCCTCAACTTCTTCCCGGAGAATTGGGAGGATTTCTTCTTCTCTGTTCTCAGGACATGCTAGAAGTGATGGGTCTCCATTTGGTGTATGGTTGTAAAGGTCAGAGCAGTACTCTGTCCATCTGTCCAAGACTTCTTGTTCTTCTGTAAGGCATATGCTAGAACTGATGGTTCTCCATTTGGTTTATGGTTGTAAAGGTCAGAGCAGTACTCTATCCATCTGTCCAAGACTTCTTGTTCTTCTGTAAGGCATATGCCAGACTTGCTTTGGAGCGTGGAGACTTTGGGCTGTTTGACACTTGTCAGCCGCTTCACAGTCTGGTAGGCCTTCTTGCTGTTCTTGTTCAGACTGTTCTCTATTTCCTGGCATTGATCTTCTATCCAGTTCTCCTTTGCTGTGCGCATAACTGCAGGAAGGCGGCTGGCCCCGATGGGGTATCGTGCTCCAACCTCCGCCACTGTTCCCATCAACTCGCCCCCATCTTCACCTCCCTCTTCAACTCCTCTCTCGAACTGTCCACTGTCCCCCTCTGCTTCAAGACTTCTACCATCATCCCCGTCCCGAAGAAGGCCAAGGTGGCGTCCCTCAACGACTACAGACCGGTGGCGCTGACCTCCGTGGTGATGAAAGTGCTGGAACGACTAGTCCTCCGGCATCTGCAGGCTCTCACCACGGAGAAGATGCATCCCCTTCAGTTTGCCTATCGCGCCAACCGGTCTGTAGACGACGCCGTCGCCTTGGCTCTGCACTTTGTCCTCCAACACCTCGAGTCCCCAGACCGCTACGCTCGACTCCTGTTTATCGACTTCAGCAGTGCCTTCAACACTGTCATCCCCCAGAAACTCTACGACAAGCTCTGCTCCTTCGATCTTCCTCTCTCCACCTGTCACTGGCTCTTGAACTTTCTTCTCTACTGCCCTCAGACTGTCAAGATTGGCTCCAACCTTTCCAAAACCCTAATTCTCAACACAGGCATGCCGCAAGGCTGTGTCCTTTCACCTCTCCTCTACTGCCTCTTCATCAATGACTGTGTGTCCCGTGCTGACAGTGTTCAGCTCGTGAAGTTCGCTGACGACACCACGGTTGAGGGCATCATCTCCAACGGCGACGAAACAACATACCGCCAGGAAGTCGACCACTTGGTGTCGTGGTGCGAAGACAACAACCTCGAACTGAACACCTCCAAAACAGTCGAGATGATTGTGGACTACCGCTGGAACCAGAACCCCAAAGATCCACTACTCATCAATGGACAAGCCATCAAGACAGTAGACTCGTTCAAGTTCCTGGGTTCCCTCATCTCCGACGACCTCAGCTGGGGTGCCAACATTAACACCATCGTGAAGCGGGCCCATCAACGACTGTACTTCCTCAGACAGCTGAGGAAGTTTGGCCTTTCCAAAGACATTCTCCTCCAGTTCTACAGGGCCGTGGTGGAGAGCGTCCTACCATTTTCCATCACGGTCTGGTTCGGAACAGCAACGCAGCTCGACAAAGACCGGCTGGAGCGGGTTGTGCGCACGGCAGGCAGGATTGTCGGCTGTGAGCTACCCTCTCTGGCCTCCATCTACTCGACCCACTCTCTCAACAGAGCCGACAAGATCCTCTCTGACCCTTCCCACGCTGCCCACCCCCTGTTCGAACTTCTCCCCTCTGGCCGCCGCTTTTGATCCTTCAGATCCCACACTTCCCGCTTTAAAGATTCCTTTTACCCTCAAACTGTAAGATCTCTAAACGCCACGTCCTCCTCCAACCGCTGATCCCCCTGCTGTGCGCACGCCCTGCTTCTCCCTACATGCTCGTACATCTATATCTATATATTACAGCGACTATTATAATTTAGAATGTTTTTGTGATCACTTTAGACTAGTCATTTGTGTTTTACTATATCTTTCTGTTTATCTGTTATTGTTGGGTATGCTTGTGCGAGTGTGTGTGGTTGTGCATACATGTGTGTATTTGTGTATGTAGGTATGTGTGAGTGTGTGTAAGAGAGAGAGAGAAAGAGTGAGAGAGAGAAAGAGGGAGAGATGTTAAATCTAGTAAAACATTCTGCCATTGTCCAACACCAAATAATATTCCGATTGTTGTATCTATTACATGTCATTTGGCGAAATAAATTCCTGTTATCCTGTTATACCTTTTCGGATGTCATTGTTGATTTTTCGGTAGACATCAGCTCCCTGTGAGGTATTCTTTTTCTTTTTTATCTCTCTTCGTTTATCACACAGATCCAAAAGTTCAGGTGTGATCCACAGCTTCTTCATTGGTTGGTGGTTGCCAAGGATCTCAGTGGCTGCATCTGTCACAGCTGAGTTGAAGGTGGTGGTCATGGTGTTGACATCTACTTCACCAGCCCCCAAAATGAGCAGTGGTGCAAATTTCCCTCCAATTGTGGCCTGAAATAGTTCTGCCACCTCCGGGTCTTGCAGTTTGTTTCAGTCTAGTGCACTTTTCTGTATTTACTCTCTTCAAGTGGAGCCGGAAAGACATCATCACGAAATCGTGGTCACTTCCGATGTCTGCTCCTGGAAAAGTGCCTGTCCTGCCAATGTTGATGCTTGATCTGAAGCTTTTCTTGACCATGATGTAGTCTATTTGGTTGTGATGCTCCCGGCCGGAACTGTGCCATGTCCATCGTCTGGAGTTTTTGTGGAGACCAAGCATGTTTGCCAGTACCAGATTGTTGTATCTGGCAAACTCCAAGAGTCTCAGACCCCTGTCATTTGTCTCATTGTTTCAGTGGGGTCCACATGTGTCTCCCCAGTTGTGGTGCGCATCTTGGCCAACCTTGGCATTCCAGTCGCCTTGCACTATGACTATGTCCTTCTTCGGCTCTTGGTCAAGGACCGCCTGTAGATTTTCATAAAGATCCTCCACTTCGCTGTCGTCATAGTCTGATGTTGGGGCATAGGCCTGGATGATGGTGATGTTGAAAGGGGCTGCTCTCAGGAGGATGGTAATGAGTCTACTGGAGACTGGGCGGCAACCCATGACAGTGGCTAGAATGTTCTTGTGGACCAAGAATCCAACGCCGTGTTCGTGCCTGTCATCTCTACCGCTGAAATAGAGCTTATGGCCTTTGTCGGTCATTGTTTCACCTAGGCCTTTCCAGCGCAGTTCGCTGATGCCTAGAACGTTCCATCGATAGTGGTCCAACTCGTGGGCCAGTTCTTCTAATTTTCCTTCCGCAGTTAGGGTCCTGACATTCCAGGTTCCTATGACGATGTTGTTTCTCATGCGGATCTTGCTAAATTGTCCAGAAGTAGCATACTTAACACCTCCGTCCTGGTGGCCAACGGAAGGCGAGGTCCTTGAGCCGGGCGACGACCGATCCGGAATGGAATTAGTGGATAGTGTCATCATGTAGTGTGTCTTGGGCAAAAAAGACCTGGCGGTGCCCAATCCTCTACAGGCTGTTGGCCACAGCCGAAATCCACGAATACAGTGTGGCTCGCCTTGGCCCTGAGCACGTGGTCGTTGAACCTTTAGTAACGTGAGTTTCCTCCGCCCTGGCCGGTGACTTCTGTGTAGAAGACTTTTGCCCAGTGATGCCGTGCTAACATCACCCCTGTTAGTCGCCTCTTACGACACGCCGGGAAACGTTGGGTCTATTCTATTTAATGCCCGAACCCACAGGGCCTTCATATATGTGATATTTTGTTTGTGTACTTAAATTTTTTTTTCTCATAGCAGGTATCAATTCCATTGCTGCTAACATGCCTGAGCCTGGACCAGCCTATGAAGAAACACACAAACAAAACCATGTTTGACAACTTGCTCAACTTTGTCACAATCCACGCTGAGCCTTCACAAGTTCAGATTCTTGACTGCATGATGAAGGATGGAGAGACTGGAGGTAAAACCTGAATATCTCTGGTTTAACTTTTTGATGACAGAACCCACACATATATATTCATCGGTCCCGCATACCACTGCTGAAGCGCACACATGTGTGTGTTGAATCATAGGCACAACAGTTAAGCAACTAATAGGAAGCGACAGCTTTCATTCGATCAAACAATCATTTCAAGTTACTGTTCTTGCGACTTTTAAAAGAAATGAGCTAAAAAGAGGTTCTGAAACCAAGGAAACCAAACAAGCAGGAAAAATGGCAAGCTTGGCATGTCAAAGGAATATTCCTCTTTCCAAAGTTATAGAACAAATCTTGATCGTTGAGGTAAGATTTTACAAATGTTATTAAAGTGTATTCTGAGAAAACAAAGTAAATGACCAACTAATGCACTAGCAACATGACTTTAATCATCCACTGCAAATCTGGCAGTTTTACTTTTTAGCTTGTTGCTTCCCTTTGTTTATACTGTTCTATAATCTTCACAATATTTTATGTTTTTATTGTGGGAAGGGTGGGAGTATGTGTATTAAAATGCTTTAATTTGCTTAGTGAATTGTTACCATATAATTAAGGAATATGTTTGTTTCAAATTATTTTATGTTAATTATTTTGTTTGTTCTGCATTGTTTATTAAGGACTAGATATAAGACAGGTCCAAAGGACCTAATGCTATTGTCCTATTAAAGGTTTCGACTTCGAGAATACAAATTTTTGTCTCAAAATGAACATTTTTGTGTTGATCTTGGTTTGCTAATTGCATTTATACTAAATATATTTAGGTTTGATAAAATTTTCACTACAAAGTGCATCTGAAATGTGTCAAAATGACTGCACAAGCACGGAAGAGAGCCAAAGTATCGCATGCATCCAAGGGGAAAACCTAGCTGTCAGACTACAGTGACAATGAGTTAATTATATCACATAGGGCAGATGTTCTTTGAAGTTGAATTTAGGTTTGAAACATTTAGGTTGAAACCCCAAGCTAAGCAAATCATAGCTGAAGAACAAGCAGGATTCAGGGCAGGGCGAAGTACCACTGAACAGATTTTCAATATCATGTGTTTGTAGATTTCAATAAAGTGTTTGACCGAGTCTGGCACGCAGCTCTGTGGGCAGCCATGAGAGTGTACAACATCAGCCCTAAAATTATTGAAGTCATCAAAAGCCTGTATGACAAGGCTTCCAGTGCAGTCCTCCACAACAGCGCCATCAGAAACTGGTTCAGAACAACAATCGGTGTGCGTCAAGGATGCGTACTCTCCCCAATACTCTTTAACATCTTCCTAGAGCACATCATGCCAGATGTCCTTGCAGATCACAAAGGCACAGTCAGCATAGAGGGTAGAGCAGTTTCCAATCTCTGTTTTGCAAATGACATTGATAGATGGGCTGGAGAGGAACAAGACCTTGAACAGCTGGTACAAAAGCTTGACACTACCTCCAGAGCCTATGGAATGGAAATAACAGAGATGCCTAGTATTACGGAACGTCCGTAATTTTACGGAAAAACAATAGTTACTACGGAAATACGGATTAATTAGCGAAATTACGGATTTGCAGCGATCAATTTTACGGATTTTCATAGCGCCGCTGATGCCTATATTTATAGGTTCGTTTGAGGCTCTTATTTTTAACCGCGAAGCTAACGGTTCGTCTGAGGCTTTTTTGTAACCGTGAAGCTTGCGCGAAATGTTACGAGAGGTGATCACGTGACCAAGCGAGAGTTCTAAAATGGCTTCCAAACGAAAGCACAAAACCGAGGAGTCTGACAGTGAAAAAGAATTTAGTTTTTTGCTTAGTTTTTGTGTGTTTATATTAGCTTTAAAAGAATTACTGATGATTACTGAAAAAGGTTCCAAAATTACTGAAAACAAGTTGCCAAATTACTTAGAGGCATCAAGGCACCTAGGCATCTCTGAAATAAGGGCAGAGAAGACCAAAATGGTGACCAAAAACACCAGTGGCATCAACATGGACATCAAAGTCCAAGGCCAATCCCTCAACACAGTGCATAGCTTCAAATATTAAGGAGCCATTATATTAGGCAATGGGTCCTGGCAGGAAGTCCTTTCCAGGATCGTACAAACAACTGCTGCCCTGACAAGGTTGAAGCCCATTTGGAAAGACAGGACCATCAGTCTACATTCCAAGGTAAGGCTGCTACGCTTCCTTGTCATCTCCATCTTCCTATATGCTTGCGAAACATGGACTCTTACAGCACATCTACAACGAAGAATTCAAAGCATGGAGTTGAGGTGCTACAGAAGACTTCTGGGCATTTCCTATTCTCAGCACATCACCAACAACCAGACCATCACACAAGCCATTGGACAACACAATGAAATGCTCACAGGGTGAAGAAACTGAAACTCCGATGGTATGGCCACATCACCAGAGCATCAGGCCTTGCAAAGACCATCCTGCAAGGCACGATGCAAGGAGGCAGAAGAAGAGGGAGACAGAAAAAGAGATGTTAAGACAACATTCGAGAATGGACTGGCTTGACACTGAGTGAAGCCACGAGGGTTGCTGATGACAAATGATGGAGTTCGCTGGTTAAACGATCATCTGTGGTGTCCCAAAGACCTTCGAGTTATGGGATAGGATAGGATAGATAGGTTTGAACGAGACTTTTAACTTACAAGTGTTGTGGGGAATGGAGTCTTGCAGTCTGGAGAACAGTTCAAAAGGTAGAATGTGGGGAAAAAAGGTCAAGTTAAGGTACAGCTTTTGGAAGCATGAAATTAGTATATCTCCATGTTTTAATAGAAATCTTTTTGTTTCAGACCCAGGTGATGCTGCTGCTTCTAAATCTCCTGCATCCAAGTTGGATGTGACTCTCAGCGACTATTCCACGGATTTCGCCTATGCTTTAAAAATGGAGGATGTGGCTGTCCCGGCAATACAATCCCCCGCTGAAGTGGAAATGTCTGCCACAGAAGCAAAATATCCTGGGACAACACATCTTCCTGTGATGTCACATTCATCAAGTGGGGGTTCTATCTCATCATTTCTGCCGCATCGCTTTCTCCTGGAGAGTTCTGGAAGCCAGGTTGAAGGAAAGGTTTCTATGGCTGAGCCTGCCTCTTATCAGGTGTGAATGCTGTGCAGTTATCTCTATATGTGTTTATTTTCTAGCATTTGTGTAATCTTTTAGGAAAGTGGTCTTTTAGTAATGCTTTTTAGAAAAACGTTCTGCCTCATTCTGTTTTCATTTAAAAACATCTTTCTTTTTCTTCTTTCAGTAGACACTCAGGAACAATAAGACTGATCGTTGTTAATGTTATGTTGGAGTTGCTTTGATTCTTGACCCCTACTACTTTTAGATTCATTGCCCTCAAATGTGCATATGACCTTTCTTGTCCAAAGAATGCATACTTTTTTTTTAAATTCTGTTTGAAGGAATGTTTCATTAATTTATTTGACAGTTTTTATTTATCTATTGTCTGGCATTTATGCTGTGTGAGGTGTGTAAGTTGGAGACATGGGTGTGCTAATGGCTGTTGGGTGAATGCTGTCTAATTTTAGGACTTCTAATTATTAATTAATTATTATTATTAATAATTATTAATTCATTTCATTTCATTTCATTATTATTATTAATTAATTATTATTATTAATTATTATTAATTCATTTCATTTCATTGTGTTGTCCAAACACACCATATAGGCCCTTCATTCATCCATTCTGGTTTCATCAGTCCTAAAATTAGACAGCATTCACCCCACAGCCATTAGCACACCCATGTCTCCAACTTACACACCTCACACAGCATAAAAAATTTATTAAGGAGACTCAGTTGCTGCTGAGTCAGTCTCTGGGAGACACCTAGACCAGCCTTTGCAACAGTGTCTACCTGATTTTTGTTCTGTTTATACAGCTGAGCTCAAACTTCCTTTCTTCTGCCTTGTCGGACTTTTCTTGTCTTCCTTTTCCTTGTCATTCCTTCTTTATCTGCCCTTCTTTTTCTCTGTGGCCTTCTCTAGGTCCTTTGCGTTTGCCGTGCAGGGCAACCCGTGTTGGGGGAGAATGGGATCCTGGAGGTTGAGGTCACTGAGGGACTGCGTTCCCTCACACCAACACACCTCTTTGGCCCAGACTTCTCCTAGACGGGAGGCTGGCGTTGCCCGCATCAGTCAAGTGGCTGGTCGTGTATTGCCCTAGCTTTGCTAGAAGGCTGCGGCTCATGGGTCAAACTTGAACAAGACTTTAGTGGCAGTATGGGATTGTCTGGGTGTATATCCCCCCTGTAGCCCTGGTGCGTTTCCTTGCTGGATTTTCTGCTTGGACGCATCCCCTTGGTGGGTGGGGAGCAGGGGGTCTGAATCTAAAATTTAAAAACATCGCTTCAACAAAAAAAAAAACGAAAAAACTTCACGATGAAGGACCGGACACGGACATGGACAGTGACTTGGAAACGAGACAGAAAGCTTGTGACTTTATAGTGGATGGGGCCTGGCCTCGTTTTTTTTGTTGTAGAGGGGACGGATCCGGCTCTGCCACTGGGCAAGCTTTCTTCGTTCGCTATCATAAAGGTTTTCAATCCATTTCTACAGTCGGTTTCAAAGATGTAAAGAAATTTCTATCTGGGTCCTATCTGGTGGAGTGCTCGACCAAAAGGGCATCGGATTTTCTTTTGAGGAGGAATTTAATTGTCTTTGTTGACAGACAGATCAATGTTTCAGTGCATGAACAGTTGAATTCCTCCAAGGGAGTCATCCAATGCCAGGACTTGACTGATATGTCCGAATTGGAAATCTGTGATGAGCTCTCCACTCAGCAGCACAGAGGGTATTTGTCACCAAATGAAAGAGGCCTAAACTTATTTGGATCAGAAGTGTCATATAGCTAGAGAGAGAGAGAGAGAGAGAGAGAGAGAGAGAGAGACATAATTATTAAGAAATAAAAATACTAGAAGGGCAAAGCCCATATGACTCACACGCTCATGGAACTCGCAATATTTACATGAAAATGAGTGCCCAGAAAAAACAAAATGATAACAGTGGCATTAAAATGCAAAGTAATACTGACTTTGATCTTTCTATGCTCTTGACCTTGAGATGACCTTGACCTCCAGCTCCAAATACACATGTACTATTAAAAAAAAAAATACACAATTTGTATTATGCACCAAAAAAAGTGACCTTGGGATGATCTTGACCTACAGTGACCCTGACCTTGGGATGACCTTGATCCTCACGTGACCTCTCATGCATCAAATGACCCAGTTTTGTTGCATACTATGGGTTAAATAAACAGACATTCCACTGTGCGATGACCTATTTTTTGTATGTTTTTGTAAAAGCTAAAATGACTTTGACTTTCAAGATCAATGCACAAATGGAAAATAATTATGTAACAGATCAATCTATCATCTCTAAAAACAAAGAAATTTGCAGAGAATGTGCCAAAGACAAGCATGAACATGAGTGCAAAGACCCCATATGCTCTGTGAATTGCGCGGGGCAGCATTCTTCCAGCTCCAAAGATTGCCCTCAGTGGAAATTGGAGCTTGAGATCCAAAAGGTGCGGGCCACTGAGGGGTGCTTCTTCGGGGACGCGAGGAAAAAAGTAATAGAAAAGAGACCTATTCTTCAAGAAAAGTCAGTCTTAATGTATGGAGCAGATACATGGAGGACAACCAAGACCACCATCAAAAAAGTCCAGTCCTTCATCAACAGTTGCCTCGGAAGGATTCTCCAGATCCGCTGGCCCGACACCATCAGCAACGCCAACCTTTGGGAAAGGACCCGCCAACTCCCTGCTGAAGATGAAATCAGGAAAAGGAGATGGCGCTGGATAGGGCATACCCTACGCAAACCAGCGACGAACGTCACCCGGCAGGCGCTGAAGTGGAACCCCCAGGGAAAGCGAAAGAGAGGCCGTCCAAGGAACACCTGGCGACGCGACCTCGAGGCCGACACCACCAAGACGGGCTACACCTGGAGTCAGTTAGAAAGAATGGCACAGGACAGAGGACTCTGGAGAGCTGTTGTTGGCGGCCCATACCCTGGCAGGGGTGAAGGGCATTAAGTTAAGTAAGTACTTCAAGAAAGATCCTTTGCGTCTGTGGCGGGTTCCACACATCTTGCGGAACCTAGTGCACACCCGGCAATAGAAATCTCTATGAATAAAATGACTCAGATTTTGGAAGCATTGTGCAAAAGGATGGACACTCTTGAAAAAATGCTCACATTGTTTAGTCACAGGGGGGTTTCCAACCCCTTCAGACACACTGGAGAACGTGCAGATAGTCACGTCGAAAAACCGTCAATCCCAACACACAGACGGCCGTGTCTAAAGTCGTCACCTGCCGCGAAGGAGGCCATGCCTCAGGCCGCCATGGCATCGATGGCAGGTTTCAGCAACTGGGTGGTCGCAGGGGTGTCCAAGATCTTGGTGGCTCAGCAGGGGAGCGCCAAGGGAGGGGAGGGAAAAGGAAGATCCAGGAACCAGTGCTGGGGAGAAGGGGAGGAAGACGGTTGGCAGTTTGAAAAAAAATCAAAAGCCCAGACCTCTTTCTTCCAAGCACCCTCAACCTCTTGAGACAGAGAACCGTGTAGGGGAGTTGATGGACCATGAGGAGACAGATGAGGACCAGAAAACTTAGAGATATAAATGTGCTCTAAGAGACTAAAATATTTAGCATTCTTTCATTAAATTTTTATTGCTATCCTTCAATGGCGAGATAAGAGCCAATTATGAAGAGTTATGCTGTCTGCTAACGGAGCATCGACTTGAAGTGTTGGCCATTCAGGAGACTCTCTTATCAGAGAAACAATCAATAGATATTTCTGGGTATTCGTCACTAAATTGTATATCTTCCAGAGGCGTTTCACTCTTTATCCATAGAAACGTCCCATTTTACCCAATTTCACAACACAAGTTTACCAGCAGTAGCAGCAAGAGCATCCCTTTTGAAGTTACAGTATGTTCCATACATTTGACCCCATCACTAAATGTAAATAAAAATGACCTTGAGAATTTGATCAGACAGTTACCCACTCCTTTTCTGTTGGAAGACTTTAACGGACGCTCTCCCGTGTGATGCAGAGATCGTACCGATACTCAGGGGAAAATAATTGAAGACTCATTGAATCTGGTAACTTGAACGAGGGTTCTCCAACTTTTTCCTGTTCGAGAACTGCTTCTTTAGCCCACATTGATATATCAATCTGTGATCCCTCCCTCCCTTTGGACTTTAAATGGACCGTTTTAGAAGATCTTCACGACAGCGATCATTTTCTGATTCTCAGAGGTGCCAACAAGTACGGATGGACCGTATTTAATTCCGGTGAAGTGAATTCAATATGGAAATACAGTAGCTTTTATATAAATATGGAGGAGAAGTTGACGATCGTTTATCTTTGCCAGCGGTGCTTCTGTACCGGTTTCTGGTCTCATAATAGTACTCCTGCACTCACTGAACGTCGCTGTGTTCAACAAGCTGATTTTCATGGTGATTTTAAAGTAAAACAAATATGGTGTTCAACAAGCTGATTTTCATGGTGATTTTAGAGGACTGAAAATATTCTGCTATGTCAGAGGGAAGCCTGTAGTTACTTTATAGTGTCATAGGCTGGGTTTTGCGAGAAACACAAAATACTGACAAGTGTTAAAAAATACTGACAAACGGGTCCGGAAATACTGACAAGAAGATTATGGGGTTGGCACCTCTGGATTCTATTAAAATATGATTCAGACAACCTTGAGCAAACTCATGGCAGGTGAAAACTGAAACGAGCCAACTGGAGTCTGTTTTCTAACCTGTCTGAGGTTCAGTTACCTGATAAGAAACAGGAATTTTCACATACCATAGACCCAATACAGCTCTACACTGACATAGTTATAAACAGTGCCAAGGAGTCCAGTCCATTCTGCAAACTTCATCAAAGCCTTATACACTTAAAAAATCCTGGTTTGATGATGAATGTAAAAAACTTCAGCAAGCCCCGTTAAAAAGCTTTAAGAATTACGTATTTACATCCAAGCTCTGAAAATAAACAGAACCACCAACGTTTGCGAGCTCAATGTCAACAGTTCTTCAAACGTAAGAGAAGAGAATCGTGGAGAGGTTTCTGCTCCACACTAAATTCGAAAGCCAAAATGTTGAAGGTTTGGAAAGTGGTCCGCAAACTCAAAAATAAAAGTAACAAACAGGTCAGCCCATGCCAAATGCCCATGTGCAGGGGGACATAATCGGAGATTTAAAAAACTAGTAGCTGATCTTTTGGCCTTTTCTTTTGCTGCAAATTTTTCCTCTGAAAACTATTCTGTTTCTTTTCAAACTATTAAAACACGTAAAGAAAACCAACGGTTAAATTTTACCTCTGACAATTCTGAAGACTACAACATTTTGTTCTCATTACTAGAGCTTGATGATGCCATTAACAAAAGTGCAGATTCAGCAGTTGGACCGAATGATATGCATTATCAATTTCTATGACATTTAACAAGGTACTCACTGTCTCAACTGCTGGACATCTTCAATCAAATTTG
Source organism: Oncomelania hupensis (assembly GCA_036898135.1). Classification (NCBI taxonomy): domain Eukaryota; kingdom Metazoa; phylum Mollusca; class Gastropoda; order Littorinimorpha; family Pomatiopsidae; genus Oncomelania; species Oncomelania hupensis. The sequence continues at coordinate 44,466,452 of CM072513.1, forward strand.
GATCACTGGCACCTTTCATCCCTCTTGGAGAAAGGCCATTATTGTTCCCATACCTAAACCTGGCAAAGACTATACTAATCCAACAAACTACAGACCAATAGACTTAACGTCCTGCTTATGCAAGACGCTGGAAAGAATGGTTTATTCTCATTTACTGTGGTATCGAGACCAATAATATATTATCCAACTCTCATTGTGGCTTTCAAAGTGGCAGAAGTACTGTTGATCACCTGGTGCGACTAGAAACTTTTATCCATAACGCGTTCATCCAGGTTGAACATGCCGTTGCCTTCATGTTTGAATTGGAAAAAGCATGCGATACCACATGGAAATATGGCATTCTTTCAGATTTGCAAGAAATGGGACTAAAGGGGCATTTACCTCTCTTTATATCCAATTTCATAACGGGCAGAATGTTTCAGGTTAAGGTTAGAGGATCTTTATCAGATATGAGGGAACAGGAGATGGGGGTGCTTCCGGGTAGTATCTTGTCTCCCTTGCTGTTTAATATTAAAATAAATAATATTGTTCGTTCAGTGAAACGGGGAATTGACAATTCTTTGTTTGTTGATGATTTTGCATTAGTAGCCAAGGGTAAAACCTTGGCATCTGCAGAACGTCAGCTACAGTTATGTCTCAATACCATTGAAGACTGGGTATTACAAAATGGTTTCAAATTTTCGCAGGCAAAAACCAAGTGTATTAACTTTTCCAAGCACCGAGGAATCATTCAAGATCCTAATATCACACTCAATAACACTCCAATAAAGGTGGTCCAATAAGTCAAATTTTTGGGTGTTATTTTTGATGAAAGGTTAACCTTCCTCCATCATCTAAAAGATTTGAAAACTAAATGTCAACAGGCCTGCAATTCGCTCAAGGTTATCAGTGGTACAGACTGGGGAGCTGACAAGAAAACTTTATTGATGTTATACCGTTCGTTAATTAGATCCAAGTTAAACTATGGTTGCATTGTTTATGGTTCTGCTCGAAAGTCTTATCTTAAAATGTTAGATCCAGTTGCTCATCAGGCACTATGCATTGCTTTGGGTGCGTTTCACACCACCCCTTGTGAAAATCTTTACGTGGAAGCTAACAAACTTCCGCTGGAACTGAGATGTATAAAATTATCACTGACTTACTATTTAAAATTAAAAGCTGATCCTATGAATCCCGCTTACGACTGTGTTCTCAAACCAGATTTTGTGCGGAAATTTGAGGCCAAACCGAATGCAATCCCTCCGTTTGGCATCAGAATGCAGGCTCATTTGAATAAAGCAGGCATCAATGTTGCTTCCGTCAACGATGATGAGCTTCAGACTGAAGCTTCTCCATGGAAATTACGTAACCCAAACATTAACTGGCAATTGTCCGCTTTCCTCAAAAACAATACATCTGAAACTGTCTATAACCAACTTTATTTAGAACAGTGTGCTTTGTACCCAGGATATGAAAAACTCTTTACAGACGGGTCAAAGAAAGGAGACTCAGTTGCTGCTGCGTCGGTCTCTGGGAGATACCTAGACCAGCCATTGCAACAGCGTCTACCTGATTTTTGTTCTGTTTATACAGCTGAGCTCAAGGCAATCCATCTAGCTCTGAAACAGTTTTATCAATCCAAAAGAACCTCATTTTTAATCATGTCTGATTCACTGTCAGCACTTCAGGCTCTTTCCATGAGAAAGATATTGCACCATTTTCTAGCAGAGATCCATGACCACTACACACAACTTGCTTCTGAGGGTAAAAAGATAGTTTTTATGTGGGTATCTGGTTACATGGGCATCTGCTGCAATATTGCAGTGGACAAAAGCGGCTAAATGAGCTGTGCATCTCGATTTCCCTTCAGAGATTTTCCAGTTTGTTCCTTACTGACTCTGACCTGACTGGATCTTATTGTAAATGGCTGTGGCTGACTGGTCTAACTATATCAATAACAAATTATTTCAAATTCTTCCCGATTTGTCAGCTTCTTTGCCTAACTTTGCATCCACGCACAAAGAAGAAACAGTTTTGTCTCGCCTTCATATTGGGCATACTTATGTCACCCACATTGTCCTATAAAAGAAGAAGAACCACCATGGTGCTTTGCATGTGATCAATCCTTTTCAGTTCGCCATTTCATGTCTGAATGTGCTGATCTGCTTGATGAAAGAAACATATTTTGGTTCAATACCTTTCAAAAAGATTTTTAAAGTATGCAATGGTCAACACCTGTTTTAGTTTTTACATGATGTTAGTTTGTTTTATCGCATATAAGTCATGTCGTCTTGTTTTGTGTTGTTGGTTGGATTTTATTGGTAAGACTGATTTTAGTGATTTGATTGAAGAAAGAGAACGTATTTTTTATACATCAGATTTAAGAAGATTTTTCAAGAGGTTGTGTGTGAAAGTTTGTTTGAATATTTAAGATTAACAGGCTTGTTTTTTTAAGATTTGAACCATTTTATAATATTTTAAGATCTGGTCCTGATTTGGCTCAGAAGAGTCCACTGGACCTAAAGCAATAACCATGTAATGTAATGTAATCATCAACTTCAGCCTCGCCTATAAAAAGAACATTTCTGAGGCAGTTTATAAGCAACTTTACCTAAAGCATTGTTTCTTGTATAAAGGATATGAAAAACTTTTTACCGAGGGGTTGAAGAAAGGAGATGTAGCTGCTGTTGCATCGGTCTCTTGGAGGCACCTCGATCAGCCTTTGCAACATCGTATACATGATTTTTGAGCTCAAGGCAACTCAGTTAGCTCTAAAGCAGGTTGATCAGTCCAAACGATTCTCGTTTTTAATCATGTCAGATTCACTGTCAGCACTGTGAGCGTGTATGTTGGTATAGGTCGCCGCGCTTTGAGCCTGAATGATTTGGGGTAAGGCGCGTATAGCATCCTGTATTATTATTATTATTATTACTTCAGTCTCTTTCCATGAGGAAAATATCACATCTCTTTTTGGCAGACATTCATAACTTTCACACACAACTTGTGTCTGAAGTAAAAAAGATTGTTTTTTTTTAAGTCACATGGGCATATGTGACAATATAGAAGTAGACACTTATAGTCATGATCTTCTTTTTGAGAATTTTTAGTTTGTCCATTATTCTGCTCTGCGTTGTGTGACTTGCTGTTATTGCAAACAGCTTAGGCACACAGAGTGGTCCAGTCAAACTGATAACAAATCGTTTCAAATTTTACCAGATTTGTCAGACTCTTTGCCCAAATTTGCTTTGTTGAAAGGAGGAAACTCTTCTGGCCCCGCATACATATGTGACTCATTTACTTTTTGAAAGATGAAGAACCAACGTGGTGCTTTGTATGCATGTGATAAATCGTTTTCCATTCACCATTTTATGTCTGAATGTGCTGATTTGTTTGATCAAAGAGAAAGCTGTTTCAGTTCAGTACCTTTTACTGAGATTTTTAAAGTTTGCAATGGTCAAAACCTGTTTAAATTTGTACGTGATGTTGGCTTGTATTATCACATCTAGGTCATTTTTGATTTTTAAGCTATTGAGCTATTGAAATTTAGTTGAGTTTTCAAGCTAGAGCAGACACGTTTTGCAATATGAGATGTGATGCATGTAGACGGACAGTCAATGGGTGTATGTATTTTTATAGTTGTTTTGTAATTCATTCTGTTGGCAGTGTACTGTATTCCATGTAACTTTTCAGATGCACAGTATGGAAACAGTTTTGCAGGTGGAAAAACTGTAAGGAGAAAAAGATAAATGAAGGAACTGAACGCACTGGGTTATGTCTTGTTGGCCATATAGTTTGGTTGCACCACTGTATTAATGAAATATGTTTAGTTGTAGAATACAAGGAGTGAACAACTAAAAACTGTGTGTACTTCTCAGTGCTTTTTTGACTCACATACTCGCCACCCAAAAATGTTTTTCCAGATTTGTGCAAATATGTGGCAAGATGAGTCTTAAATAGTCCAAAAATGATTTTTTTTTTTTAAAGCAGTCTGTCTGTCCTTCTGCCATCTGTCTGCAAAAGCTTTAAAGTTACAAAGTACTCGGAGACTATGTCAACTATCACAACCAAACTTGGTAAGATGGTGTATACCCACAAGACCTCAAAAATGATCAGTAAATGAATGACTTCACTTCAAGGTCAAGGTCAAAGGATCATTAAATGTTAGTTTTAAAAAGTTTTAAAAATTCACAAAATTTCAATTTTTTTAATAGGTTATTAATATTGATTATGATTCTTTGAAGCCTAATATATGTCAATGAGACGCGCATACTTTGTAAATTTGGTCAAACTCACACTATGGTCAAGGTCACTGTCCAGTCAGTTTGTATAAGTACTTTGAAGTGACCTTGACCATAAACTATGAGAAATATAAAGTCCAAACTTGTTGTTTTTAGAGATGATAGATTGATCTGTTACATATTTTCCATTTTTGCGTTGATCTTGAAAGTCAAAGTCATTTTAGCTTTTACAAAAACATACAAAAATAGGTCATCGTACAGTGGAATGTCTGTTTATTTAACCCATAGTATGCAACAAGACTGGGTCATTTGATGCATGAGAGGTCATGTGGGGATCAAGGTCATCCCAAGGTCAGGGTCACTGTAGGTCAAGATCATCCCAAGGTCACTTTTTTGTGCTTAATACAAATTGTGTAGTGTTTTTTTTTAATAGTACATGTGTATTTGGAGCTAGAGGTCAAGGTCATCTCAAGGTCAAGAGCATAGAAAGATCAAAGTCTGTATTTGCATTTTAATCCCACTGTTATCATTTTGTTTTCTCTGGGCACTCATTTTTATGTAAATATTGCGAGTTCCATAAGGAGCATGTGAGTCATATGGGCTTTGCCCTTCTAGTATTTTTATTTCTTAATAATTATGTCTCCTGCTCTCTCTCTCTCTCTCTCTCTCTCTCTCTCTCTCTCTCTCTCTCTCTCTCTCTCTCTCTCTCTCTCTCTCTCTCTCTCTCTCTCTCTCTCTCTCTCTCTCTCTGTCTGTCTGTCTGTCTGTCTGTCTGTCTCTCGCTCTTCTCTCTCTCTCTCTCTCTCTCTCTCTCTCTCTCTCTCTCTCTCTCTCTCTCTCTCTCTCTCTTTCTCTAGCTTTAGGACACTTCTGATCCAAATAAGTTAAGACCTATTTCATTATTAAATGTTATGTCTAAAGCACATGAACAACATATGTATAAACATGTAAATTCTTTCATGGAAAAACATTTTCTTTTTCATCCATTTTAATCTGTTTTTTGTAAGTATCATTCAGACCACACTGCTTTGGTTAGAATATGTGACATTTGGCTTTCTGCAATTACTAAGAATGAAATAACGTGCAGTTTTTCTCGACTTTAAAAAGGCTTTTGATATGGTGAATCATTCCATCTTGATCAGTAAATTATCTGTATATCTGAACAATTCCCGCAACTGTTAATTTTTTTTTTCAATCATACTTAAGTGATAGAGAGCAGACAGTTTCAGTTAATGGACATTACTCAGCAAAAGGCACTGTAAAGTGTCGTGTTCCTCAAGGCTAAATTCTGGACCATGTTCTCTTTTGTATCAATATAAATGATCTAAACCTCCAAATATCATATTATAATGTAATCTGTTATTTGTTTACAGATGATAGTACATTACATTGTTCTGGGAAATACAATATGTCCATACAAACTTCTTTACAAAATAGTTTAATTGATGTGATACAATGGTGTCTAACAAATCAAATGGTCCTTCATCCTAAAAAAATACAGAGCGCATGATAATCACAAGAAGACAAAAACATCAATTGCAACCTTTAAAATTAAATACTGTAATAGATAACAACTGTGTAAGCCAAGTAACAGACCATCATGTACTTGGAGTTATTGTTGATTCAAAATTAAAATGGGATAAACCCATTAATCAGATATGTAAACGTCTTTCCCAAAATAATTTTTGCTTTAAAAATTATGATTTTTTTTGTTCCTGAATATGCCAGAAAAGCTTTCTTCCATGCACACTGTCTTTCTCATATTAATTATGCTTCCACTGTGTGGAGTGGTGTGTCATAATCAAATAAAAAAAATAAATTCATTGCATCAGCAGGCAATAAAATTAATTTCTAACTACAAAGCTCTTTGAACAGAAAGGATATCCATGTCATCAACCACATTTGACGTAAAACGGAGTTTCCCTTTAAAAATGGAAGAACCATCATGGTGCTTTGCATGTGACAAATCCTTTTCTGTCTGCCATTTTATGTTTGAATGTGCTGATCTGGTTGATGAGAGAGAAATAAATTTTGGTTCTATATCTTTTAATTAGATTTTTAAAGTCTGCAATGGTCAAAACCTGTTTATATTTTTACGTGATGGTTTGTTTTATCGCATATACTTCATGTCATCGTTTTTGTGTGCTTGGTTAAATTTCATCAGTAAAGCTAGTTTTATGTACATCTTTTATCATAGTTTAATGTGTTAGCAGTCTATTATGATTTTAAATAGTTTTATGTGGTCCTGATTCTGCTCGTTGGTTCTCTGGACACCATAAACATTGATTATCTGTATCTAATCACTAACATCATTATAGACAGTTGTTGGCCATCATGACCATACAAATACTTTCACTAACAGGTACCACAAATTTCACTGTTGCTAAACTTGCAAGTATAGGTGAGATCCATTTTAATTACTACTTAGCATTTTAGATCATTCATATTAGCACTTTCTCATAGGTAAAGGTCGCTGTGCTTCACCAGTTTCTAAACTTGTCTTGAACTGTTTGTAAAAACTGTCTGATTGTGATATTTTGCCATTATTGCATGGCTGATTGTGATATTTTGCCATTATTGCATGTTTTCATTATTCTTCCTTAGGAACTTTGGAACTTTTTCCTTTTATTTCATACAACAACATCAAACAGTATTAACCTCTTGAACCCGAAAGACCGATATATCGGTCTAGCCCTTAAACAGCTGTGCCCCGAAAGACCGATAAATCGGTCTCGTAACCTTACCGTTAATCTTGCGTTCCGTACACAGCTTACTGTTCTTTCTAGTACTTGCTGTTTGGAATAGGGTTATTGAGGGTTATTGGGAATAAGGTAAAGCAAAATGTCAGCGCTCTAGTGCAGCACAGTGCGTGTTTTTGTGACGGTTTTTTCTCAATTTTGCGTCATGAAACGTAGGTCTACAAGGAGGCGTCGCTAAGCGACTGTACACAACTCAGGAAGTAATCGATCAATTGTGGGATGATAATGAAGATGAAGAGATGACATTTGAAGTACTTTGGGTTGTCTAACACTTTGGTTATGTTTTCGTTGTTTTACTAAAAGCATGCTAAAAATGCCATTTTTCTCCGGGGAGCCCAGGGGATGGGGCTCAGAATTGGTGGGGCATCCAGGGTTCAAAGGGTTAAGCTCAGGATGGCCGCATAGCCAAAAGAAAAGGATAAAGCTGTCACAACACTGCCAAGAAAATTGACACTTTTAAAACTGTTTATTTGTTGGTTATGTGTGTGGATGTCTGGAAATACACTTGATTAGCTTGCCATCTGGTTATTTTATGTTATTGCTCACAATATTCATGAAATTTTAGAGTACTAACCTCTCTTTTAATAAACTTAAACTACCTCTTGACATTTATCCACAAGGACATGGATCCACATGTGAACAGCAGATTGTTAAAATCTTTACTGTTACTGTATCTACAGCAGCTGTTAGGATAGGAATAAACTCACCAGTTGTTCTTAAATTCTTTTACATGTCTTATAGTGTATAAACTTCCTTTCTTTCCAGCTGACACCAGTGACACTAGACTATGTGCGTGAAACTTCTGTCCTAGTGGCCACACTCCTCACCCTGCTCTGCGCTGATGAATTGGACGATGAGGTTGAAAAGCAGATTGCGGATGACCACTTCTCCCTCAACTTCTCTCGCCATCGTACGTCCTCTGACATATCTGTGGTTGATATTCGCAGTTACCGCTACCATCGCCTGGTGGATGATTTCCCCATACTGCAGCGCCACTTGTTGACTTACATCATCCCCTTGGCAGGGGCAGACAACACAGAAATCAGCCATAGCAGTGAGCCTATTTTGAAATTTGTCACCAACACCATTGATGATGACGTCAAGGTTTGTTTGAAATATGTTTTTGTTGTTGTTTTTTATTGGTTTATGTGTTTGTTTATTTGAAAGATAAGAAGCTTTTGTTGTCTGGATGAATAAGTTGTTTCAATGTAATATTAATTCTGTGTTTTAAAGTTGAAAATTGTACAGATCTTGAATTTGTCAGTTTGTTTTATGTGTTCACTGCCACAGAATTTGTTCAGTTATGGAGACTCGAAAGTCGTTGGGGCACCACAGATGATTGTTTAACCAGTGTCCTCCATCTTTCTCTGTCCTCATTGTTTCACTCAGTGTCAAACCATTCCATTCTCGAATGTTGTCCCCTCATCTCTTTGTCTCCCTCTTCTTCTGCGTCCTTGCACCGTGCCTTGCAGGATGGTCTTTGCAAGGCCTGATGCTCTGGAGATGTGGCCATACCATCGGAGTTTCCATTTCTATTGTGTTGTCCAATGGCTTGTGTGATGGTCTGTCGGACTTCGTTGTTGGTGATGTGCTGAGTATAGAAAATACCACAGACTGTGCTGGCTCTAACGAGATGTGTTAGTACAGTATAACATAGATATGTGTAGCGTAGGTATATTTGGATGGGTGCCTGTTTATAATAACTAAGTGAATGCAAAATATAATTGACTCCTAGATCAAAATAAAGTGTGTGTGCAAGTCTCTCTGTTAACTACCACACCCACAAATTCACAGATTCTCACTAACACAGGCAAACACCAACACAAATATAGGTTCCATGCTCTCAATACTTTATTTAAATAAACAACAATATTTTACACCAATCTTTGACACCTCACTGTCCAGTTCAACTGTCTGCGGAACTCAAACAGCCAGTATTCGCATGTCCAGGGCCAAATCAAAAGAAAACTCGTTACCTGTGGTAACGCAGGGAGACCGTGCACGAGTAAGCCCGGTTGAACCGTTGAACAGGCAGAAAGACAAGCAGTTGATATTGTATACAGGCAGATGGGCTCGCCTGCCCTATCTGTCTGAGGTAGATATCGTGACTTGGTCAGGTAAAGAAGTATGGCTGACCCCTCCGATGTCTCGCGTATCGCCTTGTCCCCATTGCCCCGTTGGGGTGCCGGGGGTTTCAGTATAAATAGTATCCCCACTTTCTGGAAATTTAGTGCTTTAAATTTCCACTGTCGCTGTCTTTCTCATTTGCTCTTTCTCATTCCTGCTCTTTTCTATCAATCTGCTATACTATCGTCTTCTTCGCTAGACCAGTCTCCTACCTTTTTTCTTGAAAACTCTTCCGGGACAAGACTCCTTGTTTGTGTATGAGGTCTGTTGGATCAGCTTGGGAATATTGGACACTTTCTGCCAGGTGGTCACTAGGGCTTCCTATGATGTTATTATTTAGCAATGTAGGCATTTTATATGTATGTGTTTTGTTGATAATTTATAATGATGTTTGTATTCTATTTTGTTTTTGTAAACGGGGGTTCGATAAGTTGGGGTGAAGCCTCAGCCGTCCCCTGCGTGGGATGTCTTTATTGTAAAGCGACTGGCTGGTGGAGAGCTTTCGGTTTTACCACTATGGTTGTTTCGGCAGATCTTTTATGCGGATTGGGGGTTGTCCGGTCCTGATTTGGCTCGGAAGAGTCCGCTGGACCTAAAGCAACAATAATGTAATGTAATGTAATGTCCCCATTGTCCGGGACAACGCAGTGTGTCCAGGTGTATGAAGCTAACGCCAGATTCCCGTAGGCAGGTACAACAATATATATATATATATACAGAGAGGCACGGTGGTCTAATGATAGTGCTTTGGCTTGTTGATCTGAAGGTCCCGGGTTCGAGTCCGGGCCATTGTGTTGTGTCCCTGGGAAAGACACTTTTCTCCCGTTTCCTACTCCTTCAAATGAGAGTATAAACCGAGGTCTAGTCTGTGTGTCGCATACATTCTATCATAACGGACTTTAAAGATCCTGACGCTCATGTCCTAGGTGGGTGAGTGCCGGTAACAAGAACACACCCAGCATGCACTTGGTCCTTCTCCCCCATCCCTGGCTGGCCAGGATAGTGCTCAGTTGTCCGGGCATCAGACCATACGCCCAGAAGGCTGCGGGTGGGCGTCGCGGGCGGTTTGAGTTAGATCCTGTATCGGCCAGCGCCTAGAGTCTGGTCAAGTACGGCGAGATAAGTGCGCTAAAAAAATCCTCAATAATAATAATAATAATAATAATAATAATATAATAATAATAATAATAATACACAGGTCAATGCTCTTTTATAATCATATTGTTCTTCTTTGTTTCATCCTTGTTCCCTTAGTTTCTTCACTTTTCCAATTCCATTCCATATGTGATTGTTTCTTTCCTTCTTCCACAATGTTATCCATATCCAGGTATAATTATTTCATGAATGAAGATTACTATCAACATGCTCACACCTTCCATTCATATTACATTATCTACCATTCTATAATTATAGCCCCATGTAATTAACAATATTATTACATCAATGAAAATTATATTCCATCTTAGTGGACAACAGCTCACCACCTCTCAACACAATAAATCCACTGCAAAAATATACCTCTTTAACATTTCACAATCATGAAAAACATTATAAATACCTGTAATCTTTACAGCACAATATACCATGCACTTTCAGAGAGAAAGTCCACCAAACCTATACACCCTGATAAGTTTTCAATGCTTTCTACCTCAGACAGCATGGGAATATTGGTGCAACATTGTCCTAAAATGGACAGTAACATTGACCTAATAGTACTACAACATTGCAATGTTGGAAGCGCAAATCGCCCTATTATTGCAGCAGTATTGGATTTTACATTGTATCCAATGTATGCCCAATATTAGTGTAATATTGCTTCTACACTGCAACAATATTGCTCTAACATAGGCTGAATATTGCATCTGCATTGGATTTGGTGTTGATTGCAATATTTACCCAATGTCAGTGTAATGTTGCTTTAATGTTGGTTCAATATTGGTATGATTTGTGATTTTCATTATTCATTGGTTCCAACATCTATCCAATGTAAGTGTAGTATTGCTCCAATGTTGGTTTAATTTGCGATTTTCCATTATTCATTGGTTCCAATTTCTAGCCAATGTCAGTATAATGTTGGTTTTATATTGGTATGATTTGTGATTTTTATTATTCCTGTTCCAATATCTAGCCAATGTTGGTGTAATATTGCTCCTTTGTTGGTTCAATATTGGTCTGATTTGTGATTTTCATTATTTATTGGTTCCAATATATATCCATCATCATTGTAATATTGCTCTTTTGTTGGTTCAATACTTATCTGATTTGTGATTTTCATTTAATAACAGGTTTCTCCTACTTGGATGCACTATTATAGAGTACAGTGCAATGAATAATGAATCAAAGTAGGAGAAACCTTTAATCTAATAAAAATCAAAATGAATAATGCACTAACATATGTAATTGAACAAAGCAACCAAAATAACGAACACTTCAGGTTTTATATTAGTACAAATAATTTGATGTTTCTCAAATAAAATGTAAATGTTTTATCAGCAACCAAGTAATACCAAGTACAATACAATACAATACAAGGTTATTGCTTTAGGTCCAGCGGACTCTTCCGAGCCAAATCAGGACCAATAATACCAAGTAATAATTATTCAAAAATGAAGTATTTTAGAGCATTTGTTTTCTACAACTTACAAAAATAACTTCAGCCACAAAAAATATATTGCAGTAACAGTATACCAGAATTATTCCTTATTATTTTGCATCAATAAACTGTACAATCAACATTAATTACAATAAAGCTTCAGATACCGTTACCAAATTCATTTTATTTATGTCGTTTTATTGCCCAGTGTCCCTTTGGAAACTTATTTGGGGTGGGGAGTGGGATCAGTATTCCATTTTCTGTTTCACTCAATGTTTTTTTTTTTTTTTTTTTTTTTTTTTTTTTTTTTTAAGTTATATTTTAAATCTGTATGGTGAATCTTATTATTATTTAATAAGCCATTGTATTAATATTTTTTGTTTGTTTGTTTATTTTGCATGTGTAGTGTATTGCATATGTTGTTGTTCTCTTGTATGCCTTTGTGAGTACGGTTGGTGTGAATGCTTGCATACCCTGTTTTATTGTTTATGTTTGTTCTAAAGATATATCCTATGTTAAGAGCGGTGAGCCCAGCCCTGAGCTGGGGTATCGCGCTATATAAGCCTACTTTATTATTATTATTATTATTATTAGTGCATACACCTGGTTGCATTGTTCTGAATGCGATAGTTGCAGAGCCTGACATGGTGCAGAATTTCACCTTATAAATTTTCTAAAGTATACAGCCTATTTAAGAGAATGTTAACTTAAAATGAATTAGTTAACCTAGCACACACACAGCCACATACACCATACACTCATACAAAACCAGAGGCAAAATTTCGTATCGCTTATTTCACTATTGAAATTCAATAAACCACATAAGCAATAAACATATAATAAAAATTTCAATTCAATTCAATTTCAATCCTCTGCATGCCAGCTGTTGGACTGGATCAACTGTCAGTCTGGTTCTGCTGTCTGTTAGACTGGTTCTGCCAGTCTTCTCTCTTCCTTTTCTTGATTTTTACGAGCTTCCCTCTCATGCTTTTGCCCACCCTTGTCACATGAACTGGTCAAGAAGTGGCTGTTGATAGTGTCCAGCTCAGTTATGTTGCTTCTGGGAATCTCTTCCTTGCAGCCACTGAGGAACAAAAGACAAAGAAAATATCGCGAGCAGCATACATGTCTGAAGCAATTAAATGTGTACATAATTTGTAGAACCTTCACACAAGCAAATTCTGAAATTGTTTTTATACATTTCCGTGTCCTCATTGGATCTGTAAATCAGTTCACCAAATGTAAGCTATATGTACCTAGAGTGTGAGGGCACAATGAATCATCTTGAGAATAGCACCATGTTAAAGTTATTTCTTTCTGTCAACAATTTAAAGTCACAAAACTGCAAATCATCTGTCTGCGGCACTATATTCACAAATTTACTAAATTCGTTTAACTGCTGGCAATTCTGTTCAAAGTTCAATCAGAATGGTAGCTTCTCACTTTGGCAGTGGAGAAAACAAAAAGATCTCTACGTACCATAAACCGTATTTAGGAGATCACGAAAGTCCTTCAACCTCCCCCTCATCTTCATTTTTCCAGTTGCCGTATACCTGAAGGTCAGTCTTGGGGCTCAACAGCTACTTTCATATTTTTTCTGTCACATCCTGGTGGCTAGTGCCTCCTATGGCTGACAGTTACTGGGCCTGTAATCATGCATACAGTAATTTAGTCATTTTAATTAAACTCATTAGAAATGCTATAACAAAACGTTTTTAGCAATAAAATGACTTCCCCCGTTGGGGTGCCGGGGGTTTCAGTATAAATAGTATCCCCACTTTCTGGAAATTTAGTGCTTTAAATTCCCACTGTCGCTGTCTTTCTCATTTGTTCTTTCTCATTCCTGCTGTTATATCAATCTGCTATACTATCTTCTTCTTTGCTAGACCAGTCACCTACCCTTTTTCTTGAAAACTCTTCCGGGACAAGACTCCTTATTTGTGTGTGAGGTCTGTTGGATCAGCTTGGGAATATTGGACGCTATCTGCCAGGTGGTCACTAGGGCTTCCTATGATGTTTTTATTTAGCAATGTAGGCATTTTATGTTTTGTTGATAATTTATAATGATGTTTGTATTCTATTTTGTTTTTGTAAACGGGGGTTCAATAAATTAGAATATAGCCTCAGCGTCTTCTGCGTGGGATGTTATTATTGTAAAGTGACTGGCTGGTGGAGAGCATTCAGTTTTACCACTAGGGTTGTTTCAGCAGATCTTTTATGCGGATCGGGGGTTGTCCGGTCCTGATTTGGCTCGGAAGAGTCCGCTGGACCTAAAGCAATAATCATGTAATGTAATGTAAGAAAATGACTCAAATTACCTTGACCTTTCGTGAAATACTTTTAAATATTGCCAGCAAAGCAGAAAGTGCAACCAGTAGTAGCCCATGAAAAAAAAAAGTTCAAATGCTAGGCTTTCTGAAGTCTGATCTTTTATATTATCCTTAAACTGTTCACCATCTGAATCAGAATCTCATCAACTGATGATTCTCTTGCTTCAACTTGAGCCAAAAATTCCTGCATATCCACATCATCTTCCACATTGTCAGAAAAAAAGCCATCGATTTCATCATCCAAGGCAAAGTTTACTACCACAGGCTCATCAGCTTTGCTTTCTCTTGCCACATTTTGTTTGGTCCATTTCTGTAGTTGATCCATCCAGAATTTTGTACTCATGTGAACCTAAACTATAGGACCATTGGATGAGCTGAATCTAACTACTTTGGATAGACTCGGATCTATAATCACTCAATTGAATATTGAGGAAAACTTGCACTTGGCATGCCATTTTGAATTTTATCACCTGCCCTACATGCTAAAAATGCCATACATACTAACAAATAATCTCTAGTCATTTTACGTAAGCTCCTGCTTTCTGACCATTATGACATAGAAGACAAGCATGGCGGCAATATTGCAGTGGATAAAGTGGCAAAAGAAGCTCTCCATATTGATTTTCCTTAAGAGATTTTCACATTTGTTCCGTACTCTGACCAGAGTTGTATGACTGGCTCTTATTGTAAACAGCATTGGCAGACCGAATGGTCTAATCAAATCAATAACAATTTCAAATTATTTTTCTGCTTCTTTGTCTAACTTTGAGTCCTCTCGCAAAGAAGAAACTGTTTTGGTTCACCTTCATATTGAGCATACTTACCTCACCCATAGTTTCCTTTTTGAAAGAACCACCATAGTGCTGTGCATGCGACAAATAATTTTCCATCCACCATTTTATGTCTGGACCCTCACAGCAGATCTCCAATGAAGAATACAAAGCATGAAGATGAGGTGCTACAGAGCTTCGACTGCTTGACACCGTAGCGGACGGACGTGTTTCGCACGAGCTGTGACTAGTGAACACTTTTCTTGCTTGAAAAGAAAATGTAGAAAGCTAATTATCTGAGTGAGCACTGACAGAGAGAAAAGTATAAT